>JASEVX010000001.1:117877159-118055197 GCA_031761405.1 Serripes groenlandicus | reverse complement strand
TCTACAATCGTCATTGCCCAGACAATAACATATGTTTGTGCACGACAAATTCTGTTCGTAGCATACACAAGATTTGCTACAAACACGTTTGCCTTTGCATGTACAAACGAGGTCCTGTAAAAAGTCAGAAGACATTGGACCTTCAAAATATATTGGAACTATGGAGCTATTTTCAATTCGCCATCCATATTCCAAAGGTGATCTTGGTAGTGGTTTGGCAATATGAGCATTCATCCAGGCGTACACTTGGTGTGAGACTCGAAGAATATGTTGTCTGAATGATGCCTCTGAGGGAGGTAGTCTCACTAAGGCAGCATCTTTAGATACCGCCGACTTCACTCTGAATTTATTGAGATCATCATGTACAGATGTTGCCTTGCTTTTAGGGTCATACAGATCAGCGATGAATTGTCTGCCAACCTCAACAGATGTGTTAATATCAACACCAGCTAGACTTGACTAATTTTGATACCTTTGTGGGTTTAGTATCAACGCCTTATAAACCGTCTTTTTGCCAATGCCGAAAAAAGAAGACGTTGTGTCGCATCCTGTTAGAGCGTGAGCAGCTGGTAGTGTGCTAGACATCACTGGCCCAATAGCTTTGAATATATCATGAACAGGTATAAACCGCCTAGCGTCTTTGGTTGAAGCAACGCATCCAGTCTGCAACCGTAATTCAACAATGTTTGACATTTGTGCGAAATATTTTACACAAAGTAGTAAAACATCAGTGTCTGATGACTTTATAACAATACGGCCACTGGAGTTACTATTTAACATTTGTTCATTAGCACAGAGAATGCAGTATAATTCTTGTGTCTGCCTCTTCCTGCGTACTAAAGAACTGCGTACAGTCAGTTACCGTCCCGGCACAAAATTGTTTCACAGTCTCAGGATTTTGAAAAGATCCAGCCATGAATATTTCGTCGTGGTCTTGCAACGCGAATTCATTGTAGTGCTCGAGTGCATAGTCACCTAGAAATCTGACCAAACCCTGTTTATTTTCGGATGTACATAGAAATTTCTTCCAATCTGGAATTGATCTACCTTCAATTACCTGAAAAACCTTACCACCACTTGAAATAGACCTTCTGATTCTTTCTGCTGATTTTGTAGAATGTTCCACATCATACCGATCAAACACGTCCATGACACAGCCATAAGTTTCAAAGCAAGCTGTAAGGGTTTTAAAGTAGTCCTTTGCCAAATCACAAAAACTGTTGTACTGTTTTACATGAAGACTTTGCACAATACCCATACCATCTCTGATAAGGATTGACCGACTTTTTGCATATGAAGGCAGTGTGAAAGAGGTGCAAACCTCTTTTTCCAATAAATGAATGAAATCGGCTTTGCATGACTTCCTCATAGACCCATCGTCATGGAAAATAGATGTTGGTATTCGACCGACAGGGTATGCCAAAACCTTTTCAACGGTAACCTCATCTCGTACATTTGCCAGGGCTAAAGCTCTACGAAAGACAATCTCAGGATTGATATGGGCTTTTACCGTATTGCCAGATCGACATTTTAGATTGTACGGTTTTGTCATATCGTCAAATGTTTTGAGTGAGGGTTTAAAAATCGGGGAATAAAAATCGCGTGTTTCGTTGGCTTTGAAACAACCATTCACAAAAGACTTAAACGATTTTTGTCCACGTTCTACTGAACTCAGGAGCGAATCTTCGACTTCCTTACTGGCATGCAAACCCGTGGCAATGTTTATAAAGGATTTGGGGCATGCTTCAATGTCGAATGGATCTGTCATATTATTTTGCACGTGCTCAATGAGATCATTTACTTGCCTCTCATCGCGTTTCATCGCTGTATGTCTATTCTCTTCATGATCAATATCGGAGTCTAAAGCAATTCCAGACCTTTTCCTCATTACAGAGGCGTACCTTGCAAGAATATGCCTAGTAAATGTCCATCGAAGAAGAGCAGACTTTTGCGTAGTCAATCCGACTATACCGCCACGTACCTTCGAATCCTTGATTATAGTCTTCTCTGTTGCCATATCACTCCATATACCATTGAATACACCAGCATTTTCTCTGACTGCAAACTTTCCAGACATGAAAGCTGAATACGTGTCTTCGGGGAGATTCAGCATGTCAATTAAATAAGCCGGTGTCCACCTGGAATAATTTGTCTTGTTTGCAATGAAGAAATATGGCAACATAGAAGACACAGATTGTAGTTGAAATTCCAATCTCCATCACGCTCTGCTCTGACATTCATGAGCATTACTTCTACGGCTCGTAAAAACATTTCAGAGAGATCTACTACGTTCGCATTAAGGTCATCGAATGCGTTGTGACAGGCAAGCATCGTTTGCCAGAAGTTTTCGTTTATGTTAGCAATATTTCCTTGACTTATACACCATTGGAAAAATGCGTTGGACCTTAATATCATGATAGTTTCATACGCTAGTGTGTATGCTCTAACACCACGGTTAAACTGCTTCCCTTGAAGTATCTGATCTACAGTACAACCTGCATATGCACCCGAATCAACCAATAAATCACGAAGTCCAGCTGATGCACAGATCTTCCCGATTGCTGAAATGTAACACGATACAGTGTGAAATCCGCCTAACCGTACTACGTGTGCGCGGAAAATCTCAGGCATAGACCACTTTACTTGTTGGGCAATGTCATAAAGCTGTTGGTCAAAGGTCTGCACCGGGTTATTCTGGCCTACTGCCTTTGACATCTCGAGGCATTTCTGCATTGTTGTGAATACTGTCGCCATGTCAGCGAGTTTGGCGTCTATGATTGGGGGATAGGCAACGACTACGTGAATTCCTTTTCTGTCAGATATTCTTTTGTGGAAAGCTGTCCAAAACGGTATTACTTGTTTTGTATCATTTAGAACCACTGGCAGTTCAACAGTGTCGCGTGAAAGTGATCGGAGCAGTACCCAAGCCATATCAGACACGTCATTTGTGTTGGTTGAACATGATTCAATTTGCCTGTATGGATCTTCGCATCTAGGCGGGCCAAATTTTACGTTTGGCTTACAGAAAGGCAAACACGACATGAGCGCAGTAGTTTTCTCATCCAGCGCGAGGGATCTTTCTTGACCGCGTTTTATTTTGACTGTAGCCATTTCTGTCTGAGAAGTCGGGATGTCCACAACCTGAGATACTGCTCGAGCCATAGAATGGAATGTATTTTTGCCGTGAATTGTTTCTGTATTCAGATCCACGTTGTCTGACCCTTCTTGAATGAAACCTCCACCTAACATTTGAGGACATATTCCATTAGGGATGTTTGACCCATTCTGGGATCTGATAATTTCGTGATTTGCTGAACTCGTCAGAAACTTTCTCACCTTAGTGTACGACGCGCAAAAGCTATGTGAATGTAAAGTTTCAATAAGATCTTTCGAACCATATTCATGATGCAGCTGAAGGGCCAATACTAAAGTAAAAGGTGTGTACTGGTTTTTATGAAGGGATATCACACACTCAGCTAAAGCAATACATTTCCGTACTGTATCACCGGAGAGTTCTTCGTAATTATTTTCCATGTGAAAACAATTGTCATCTACTAACCAGGCAAGAAACTTAATCAGAGAGTTAGGAACAAATGTTGATGCTGTAGAGATGGAAACGTCTGATGCAGATGGATAATAATCATTTGAAAATTCCAACGATCCAAATTTGCTTCTCAAAATTGTTGCAGCATCGTGAAGGGTCTGATCTTCTTAGGGTATGGAATCTTTTACAAAACTTGTTTCAATTTCTGAAAATTGTAATTCCGCTTTCAAACGACTGGCAGCGCGAACAGCCTCGAAACACTGATCGAGCTACTGAACATCATGTTTGATTTACCCTGTCCTCTTTGAGTCTGTACAACCATGGAATCACCATAGTGATTTTCTAGTTTGTGCTGAAGTTTTGCAGTTGTATAATTGCTTCCAATTTCTTCTGGAAGAAAGGAACAATACGTTTCTAGCAAAAAGGTCATCGTTTAGACTTTCTGTTAGTCTTTTAAAAGCAACACAATGCTCAGAGAGTAAACTAACCATTGCATAGTCAGACTGACGCTTTGCGTCATTTAAAATATTATCGACACGCTCAGTCGAATCGACACGCCTTAATTGCTTATCTCTTTTATAAGAGTTGTGTCTGCAGAAAAAGCATTGCGACCAGTCTAATGGTAATGTCATTGAGCGTGTTTCAACGCAAGTTGAATCACCAATGCAACTTCCAGCACAGGCTGGTGTGCATTGGTCTTGTACTAATTGAAATGTTTCCAAATTTGATTTACTTGTATAGGCTTTATAACACGACCTATGATAATTGATTTGTTGTAATGGAATTATTCTGGTTGAATCGAATTCATCATTAAGGCGTCGATAAACATTATCTTGTCGCACATCTATTGCCTCTAATAGAGTAGTTTTCCCTTTTTCGGTTGAATTTGTCAGATTTTCGGAGGCAGTAATTTGGCAAATAATGCACAATTTTCTAATTACTCTTCATTCTTCTCTTTTTCGGTACTGAAATACCAAACTTTACAGGACTGCCTAACATTATTCCGGATGTATTCTGTTGTGTCCCGATGTGGTTTAGAACTAGTCTATTCGACAAAACCCGACCAAACTAAAAACACATCAAAATCTACTCAAACATTACAACTTTACTTGTGATTAAATGAAGATTATTTAAAACAAATTCCTATAAACCTCTCTTCAAAAAGCTTTTTTTTTCATGAATGGAAATGTGAACATGTATATAGTGACTATGTACATCCCAAATAAAGGCCTCAAACAAACTGTAGTTGCGTAACATCGTGGTTTTAATAGCCACATACACGTAGCCAGTGACGAAATCGATAAAATAACAGGTACGCAGGAAATGCACGAGAAAGGTTGATTCTTATGTTACGTCACATTTTGATATATTTTAACTTCTTGAGCTTTGGTTGTTTAAGTTTTTTTTTGGTAAAAATCGACTACGGATTACATATGGAAAACAAATTATACTTTAACAGACACGTAAATTTGAAAAATGTCACAATCATTAAAAAAAAGTTGAATTAATTCAAAATTTATTTTCGTACGAATCTTAAGTGCGATGTTACAAGCTGATACATTGGTGTTTTATTTCATAGCAGAATTTTGCTAAAAATCATCATAAGGGAATAATTCATAACCGTTCCCGTGTTAAAAAATGAAAATGAAAAAATCGGATAGCCTCTCTTTATCACGATTCTACAAAAAACTGCACCATAGGAAACCTCTACGACAGGGCTAAATTGAAAGAATAATGTTTAATTTATCCTTATGTGAATTTTCAGCCGTGAAGTAAGTCGGTCCATTAAACTCTTAAAATAAGCGACTTTTTCTTGATTTGTCACTGTACTATATCAACCGACAAATTAGCGCTATCTAATTTGCTCTATATTGCTCTTTGCGTGTAAAACGAGTCTCAAAAAATAAACCAACAGCTAATCTTGTTTCAACTTTGGTTTAGAGTAAAACTCCTAAATTAAAAGACCAATCAAGAGACCTGTTCACTTCTTAAGAATAATAAAAAGACGATTCAAAAAGTTTTCAAATACTTTTTACCTTTTTACTTTGCGATTTCAACATTATATTACTCATACTACAATAACATGTATAACTATATCGGTTACATGGATACGTTAACCCTTTCCCTCAAACAAGACACGTTGGAAAGCATGTACGTACAAATATAAAGATTTTTAATAAATCACAAAGTATTATTATCGAATAGAATTGAACATATTGTGGCACATCTAGAAAATACTCATTTATGAGCAATTTCTTCGTTTGCCACGATGTTTTTTTTAAAGGTCGTCTGCGATAGATGCGTCAACATGAGTATGGCGTGGGAAAGCGGTAAATCTTTATCTGAGTGAGGACAAATCAAATTGTCGCAGGTATTCAGTCCGGATGAAAACACTTTATTGCAATTTTCAAATATATTATGTTTAATAGCATTTTAATGTTTTTCAGTATTTTATGGTAATTTTGTAAAATGACTCTAATTTTCTATATGGATGATTACAAAAAAGAATAAACATTAACCCTTTCCCACAAACAGCAAATCTGCATCAGACGACTTTAGTCTATATTGACAAAAACCTAAACAATCTCCATAAAAGATAGCTTAATTGTTAAATGAAGTGTCAAACATTGTGGCCAAAGGAGAAATCGCTCATTATGAGCAATTTCTCCTTTGGCCGCAATGTTTTCAAATGTCATCTGCTGCTTTTGCGTCAAAATGCGTCTATAGGTGGGAAAGGGTTAATTAGTATGCAATTGAATAAGATATAAAGTACTGTCTGTCCGTACGGTTTAACTTTCTTCTAATGAACTGCTTAATAATGGATTGGGAACCTAAACTAAGTAGGTCAGCTTAACCTTTTACTCAAACAGATGCACAGTGACGCAGCTGCAGACGACATTTTAAAACATTTTGGCCAAAGAAGAATGTTTTCAACTTTTTGCAACTCTTTTCAATAAATATACTTGCATTTAAAGATACTTCATTTGTTTTTGCTTGTCCGTTTTCAATGTCGTCTGCTGCGGATTTGTAGTTTGTGGGGAAGGGTTAACCACGTCGGTGAAAAGTGTCGACAGTGTAATCAGAGAGAGGACGACAATAAGCTTGTAAAATAAAAGCACTGCAGTGCTGACGGCCTGGGGGCTGCTGGAAGGTTGGATATTTCGACGCCCCCGGTTAATCCGCCACTGTATATTTCACGAGACTTCTTTCGTGGAGGGGGGGGGGGGAGGGGGGAGTCGGGCACGGGCCATATCCCCCCCCCCCCGGTAAATCCGCCACTGTATTTTTCACGTAATTTCTTTCTTTTTTTCCGTTTCTCTTCGCGAATGTTAATAATGTTACACAAGCGTCCATATTTGACCTCTCGGCGCATTAATTTCTAAAGCATTTCTTAAACTTATATTGGAGTACTCACGCCTTAAGTTTTTCACTGATTTTCCAACAACATTAAACTGAGCCCCTGGCCAAAAACTAAACTAGACAATATCATTGGAGATGGAGATATGAAAAGGAACAAGTTGGCATTTCTGAACAGTGTAGGTTCGGATCAGCCTGTACGTCTACTCCGTCTTTTAAGAATCTACCCACATTGACATAATCATCGAGTTAAACTTTGAGTAGAATTTTCCATAATATACGGTATGCAAAACTCGACTGCTATTGAAGAAATCACAGAGCAAAATACTTCGCTGTATATTAGAACGAAGGAAGTTTACGTTTGGTTTTAACCCGTATGCTGCCAAAGTCAATTAGAGGCCTTTGCAAACAATGCAGATTCAGATGAAACAGCTCGAAAATGTCACTCCTATATTTCTGCATTGTTTGCCACGTTGTCATACCATTTTACCAAATTTCCTGTTGGACAAAAATTGGAGTGGTCCAATTTTCAACATGGAAGAGTCGATTTTTAGGAATTTGGCAGTGAAAGGCTTAATGAGATTGACGCTAATTCAACTATGATACTTTCATTTATGTGATTTTTCCAACTGTGAAATTAACTTATGGGTGTATTCACTGGGAACTGTAGACAGTGTTATAACATAGTGAAGCCTCACGTCGTCACCAGACCGAGGCTTGACTATGTTATAACACTATGTTCTGCGACAGACTACCTGTGAAAATAGTGGCTAACGGATAAACTGCTCACAATGAGCAATTTATCATTTTGCCACAATGTTTTCAACTCTAATTCATAATTAAACTATCGTGGAGATTTTCCATTTTTTTTTCTGGATGTTTTCAAAGTCGTGTGCCGCATATTTGAGTCGTCCCGCGAGAACACCAACATTATGGCATATGCGTAATGTATCGAACAGATCAGCATGCGCTGTCCGCGCAGACTGATCCGGGCCGACACATTCCGTCTCAGGAGGAAAGAGGTATAGAGTAATGATTCCTGAAACAGAAAACCCACAGGAGGCGAAAAGTGTCTATCCGGGTAAGCCTTATAGCTTAAGCTTAAGCTGATACGGGACGATACTTAACGCAGAGTCCACAATGTTGGTTAAGATCTTTGACAATAACTGGTTAAATGGAACAACATTAGATTCATTATTCGGAATGATAACATCGATGTATCAATTATTATCCCAATATATTTAGATTTTCATTATAAGTAATGTTAATACTTATGTAAGATAAATGCAGTCAGTAATGGCTCTGTTGAAACTGTTAGTGTAACACAGATTCGCCTCAGCCATCAATGTTCCCATATCAAACAGCACTCCTTTGTGCGTGAATCAATATTACATTTTAAGCACATGTTTAACACGTGATCAACTTTAAAACATCAATGAACACAACAGTGACATTTGGGAGTCGCGTCAGTTTTTAAGACGTAATCAAATCAAATACACGTGGATAAACCGACCACATACAGAAAACCAATCTACTACCCATTTCAGCTGTGTTCATAGCCGAAATTCATTTGAGGTTATTATCCCCTCGGTTACGAAGTAAGCGAGAAAGGGATATAGTAACGGGACCGTCCGTATGTATGTATGTATGTCCTTCCGTCCGTAACAAACCTTGTCATCACTCTACACTAACCATTTCTTGACAGATCTTAACCAAACTTGGTATAAAGTAAGTATATGGTAACATCTTGAAGCCTATTGATTTTCAAGGTCATAGGTCAAAGGTCAAGCCCAAAATTGGACTAGCCCAAAATTGGACTTGCAATATTTTCCGTCCGTAACAAACCTTGTCATCACTCTACACTAACCATTTCTTTACAGATCTTAACCAAACTTGGTATAAAGTAAGTATATGGTAACATCTTGAAGCCTATTGATTTTCAAGGTCATAGGTCAAAGGTCAAGCCCAAAATTAAACTTGCAATATTTTCCGTCCGTAACAAACCTTGTCATCACTCTACACTAACCATTTCTTGACAGATCTTAACCAAACTTGGTATAAAGTAAGTATATGGTAACATCTTGAAGCCTTTTGATTTTCAAGGTCATAGGTCAAAGGTCAAGCCCAAAATTGGACTTACAATATTTTCAGCTGTGGCAGCCTTGTCACAACTCTACACTGACCATTCATTGACCGATCTTAATAAAACTTATTATACAGTTAGTTTATGATATGTCTTGAAGCCTATTGGTTTTCAAGGTCATAGGTCAAAGGTCATGCCCAAAATTGAACTTGATTGAACTTACAATATATCTCAGCTGTGGCAACCTTGTCACCACTCTACACTGACCATTCCTTGACAGATCTTATCCAAACTTGGCATACAGTTAGTTTGTGACAATATTTTGAAGCCTATTGATTCAAGGTCATAGGTCAAAGATCGAAGTCAAAAATTGGACTTAAATATTTAGATCACAAGAGAACTCAATGTGATGATTGAAAGCCGAGGGGATGCATCCGCTTTGCGGTGCCCTTGTTTATTTTACATCGATTGCGAAACAAGCTTTCACCTTATATTAATCAAGTTCGATTTCTGCTTCCTGGAGACTTAACGCCGTTATGTGGAAAAATCCAAAAGTCACGTTTGGGGTTTAGAATTGTGTGCGAGGGGATCGCATGTTATGTCAGTTTGGTCCAGTTATTGTATCACGTTTTTATTACGCCGTTGTGTCTCGTTCTTAACTCTCACGATTTGCAAATTTCGGACACGTGCTAGCCACATTGTTCAATCGTTGTAGTCACGCTGTGTCACGTTGTAGTCATGCTAGCTTCTGACGCCAGGTTGTGTCGCTATGCCTCGCTGACACAAGTGCAACCGTGTTCAAATAAAACTTGTCACGCTCTGGCTTGCTCACTAAACACAATAAACCTTCACTGTCCGTCTACATGTAATTTAGTCAAAGAAGCATACCTTTTTAAAAACCTTGAATTGAAACCCATTAGTTTTACGCCAATTGACCTTAATATGACCCCGTTACGGGGGGTAAACAAGACGCAAAATCGCTCACATGGCTCATTCGCTAACACAGATTTATAAATTGGTTTTTATGACTTGTTTACACTTTGAAAAATAGGTCGACCAATTTATTACGAGTGGAAAATTTTCCACTTTACTTTTACCCATCTGTACACGACATAAAACAACACTTGCGAATTATAGTATGTACATACTATAATTTATGATCTATATCTACGAGCATTGTTGACCAAAATCAATATATAAACATCCGCGCAGTCTAATAGTGGTGTTTATTGTTAAGCCGAAAATTTCAAAACTAGGTATGTTGATGACAAAGCAGGAGTTCAGCAGGGTAAGGGTTAAGAACGATACGTCTGACTGAGAACCATCAGATAACATTTTGAAAACTGCAATTAAGGTTACGTTATACGAAAGGCGACCTTTATGCCTCTGAAAATGAATATGACCCTTTCCAAGAAAAACCTTTATTATGGAATATGCGTAATGTATCGACCCAGATCAGCTTGCGCAGTCCACGCAGGCTAATCCGGGCCGTCAAACTCGTCGTATCAAGTAATGATTCCTGAAACAGAAAATCCACAGTAGGCGAAAAGTGTCTGCCCGGAAAAGCCTGCGCGGCTTGTTGTCCGCATAGTTGTTTTATTATTCGGCTCATATGTCAACATAAGATTCTCGTGTTCAGCACGTTGACTGCTGTAACCGATTGTGTAAAGCCTGTGCCGCCCACCACTGAACAGAGCCCGACTGTTGCGGACTCCTCAACTCAACAATTTAACCCTTTACCTCATGTAGACGCTTTCTGACGCCTCTGCAGAAGATGAATTTTGAAAACCTTGTGACAAAAGAACAAATTGCTTAATTTCTCCTTTTGACACAATGTTTTCATTTAGCGAGATTTTCCATGTTATTGTTGAGATGTTTTCAAAGTCGTTTGCTGCAGATTTGTTGTATGTGGGAAAGGGTTAAGCTTGATTTTTCTTCTTAAATTGTATGTGGACTCTTCCATGTCCGTTTTAAAAATTCAGCATTGAAAGGGTAAATACATTTCGCACGTTATTCCTCCCAATTTGAAGTTCGCTTCCCTTGCGTGTTTCCCCGATTGATTTAAGCAAGGATAAACCGCCTGCTTGTGGGAAAGGGTTTAAGATTAAAACGACTGAAACTATGAGTTGAAAGAGGACTATTTGAATAAATATATTACTGAAGGATAACGCATCGCCCAATAACCTAACATAAGTGGGCGTATTAAAGCTATTTTTTAACGAAATGATGAGCTATTATTAATATGATAAATATACCGATTACCATAGATAAACACATTTAGGATAATCTGGGGTAATATATCAGTATGTGCCCTTATATCTCGTCACAACAATATCAAATGTAAAACACAAAACAAGCCAAACCGAAATCTACTAAAGAGATGTTTTTGCTGAGATGGTTTCAAAGTCGTCTGCTGCTGATTTGGTATTTTTCTGGAATTGTTTGATCTTCAGTTGTGCATACTGATTAAATCTTCTCCCAAATAGAGTTGCTTTTTGACGCCTCTGTAGCAGACAACTTTTGCAACACATTGTTGCTAAAGGAAATAGTGCTCATGATAAGTAATTTCTACTTTGCCATAATGTTTTAAACTCCATTTAATAATTGAACTTTCATTAATGGAGATTTTTCACGTTTTCGTCAATATGTTTTTAAAGACGTCTGCTGCATACTTGACGTTTGTGGGAAAGTGATACCCTATTTATATTCCAGAATACTTTCACAAACTTATTGCTCAATTGACACTGGGCAGCATAAATGTTCAAATTCCGCTGCTGCTCAAAATGGCAGCTAATAATAACATACTAATTTTTCGAGTTTTTCCATCTTTTTGCCAATATGTTTTCAAAGTATGGTGTACAGTACGTGGGAAAGGTTTAATGATATATTCATTTAGTTTAAACTTATTTATTTTAAATCGATTGCGAAACAAGCTTTAAGCTTATATTAATCACGCTCGATGTGTGCTTCCTGGATACTTAACCAGTACTCGCGCCGATTGTGTGGAAAAATCCCAAAGTCAGGACCCGCTCATCACGGGACTCGAACCAGGGACCTTTGATGTGAGAGGCCGACGCTCTACCTCTGCACCACTGTCTTCCACAAAAGCATATATTCATTTCGTGTTCCTTTCTTGTAGTAGTTATCAGTCATAATTTTAATATAATTGTCTTCATACTCTTCCATAAGAATTTAACATTGGTTTATTTTCATGTATTTTAGAACACAGCCGCTTCCTGTTTTACCATAATGACCCTCCCCAACTTAACACCAACTCTTCACTCGAGGGATGGTATAACACATTCTACTCCATCTGTGGCAGTTTTCACAGGACAGAAGAAAAACTTTGCCGCCAGGCGGCGGAGCTTGTTTTCCTTACATAGTGGAAACTTAGAAAATCTTCTTGTCCAAAAGTACTGGCCAGATTTGAAAATAATTTGACAAAGATGTTCCTTGGGTGACAAAGATTTTCAGATTATTCTGATTCGTTGAAAAACTTGGCCACCAGGAGGCGGAGCTTTTTTTCCTTTAGAAATAATTTGGCACAGATGTTACTTGGGTGTCCCTCTACCAAACAATATTGTTCAAATTATTGCGATCCGATGAAAAACATGGCTTCCAGGGAGTAGGGCTTGATTTCCGTGTATGAATATAAGTATAGCGAAAACTTTAAAAACCTTCTTGTCAAAAGTATAGACCTGATTTTGAAATAACTTGGCACAAGTGTTCCTTGGGTGACTATTTAGCAAATTATATTAAATCAGGTGAGCTATCCAGGGTCATCATGGCCCTCTTTTTTTTAAAGAGAGTCGTGGCCCTATTTTACTTTATATGTTACATTAACATATACATGTATCTAACCTATTGCCCAGCTTCTGATTTCCGAAAAGCACATACACTTTTTAAAACGCTTCAGTACCAAAGGAAAATATGCATTTTCTGAATTATTGGCGTCTGTTTGCTGGAATTCATCGACCCTTCAATTCAAAGGGAAGTGATGACCATATTATCAGCTAATGTAGATTTTATGGTGGTTTTTGTTATTGTATTTTAATATGTTACGTTGTAAATTCTTAGCCTTCATATTCCTAAACAACGATTAATCTTCATAGTGCTTTTTAACCTATCGTTGTGTTTCAGCTGTCGGATTGAAAAATACAACATGACGACATGTTTTATTGAATGCATTGTTTGGACAAAGGGAAGCAAATGTTTTAAAAGGCCGAAATATCACATTGACTTCCCTTGTTCAAGACCATTGCCATGACCAATCATGGAGACATGCCCTTCATTAGTTTAATACATAAGTGTGTTGGCTTATCAAAGGTTGCGATGGTGCTTCTCTGATATAACATCTTCATTTCGAAGGCCATTTAACCAGAGCAGTGTGATATGATTCACAAATGCACAAACACCTGGTAATTAAGCTCATATGCCATACTTACACTGTAAATGAGTATGGAAAAGACCGAAACAAGCTAAGTTTGTTTTGTAGGTGTACGCGGAAACATTTTCCAAGTTTAAGCGTGTTTTATAGAAGTCTATATGGGCGAGTCTAGCGAGCCGAGATGGTAATGCAAACGCGTACAGTGAAGGCCGGGGCGAGCCAGTGCATCTGTACACATTCCCTAAAGTCTTCACTGTCTATATACATACAACTTAGTCCAAGATTTATCTTTTATAACCCAACTATTAGTACGCCAAAATGGTTGTTAATAATGTCCTAGGGACGCGTCATTAAGACACCGAAAGGCTAGATGCGGCTGATATATATTGTGAAAATAAATTAAGCACTCACTCGGTATATATCATTCGATCCGCTGCATTTGAAAAGCGGGTGCACGCGGTAGTTTGGTTGCTGTTTGATCGTATTTCACTGTCTTTTTGTAAACCAAACACACGAAAAGTACCTGTATCGTGTCGAGTGCATTGGACCGAATGATGAACATGTATTCCGAGTTTGAAATAAAATTAGTTTCACACGATATACTATTTATTCCTTTGATTAAGGTATGAAACGATATCAGCATATGTACAAATAAATTGGATGAAGAGGTATGCAAACCATCATTTGTTTATTTACAATATTAAGTAATTATAGAGTGTAGGTTTATTTTAACTCACCTGTGCACGAAGTGCTGTAAGTCAGCTATTGGGATCGTCAGTCGTGCGTCGTCAACAAAACAACTTCTTTAAGCAACGTATCCTCCTAAACCACTGTATGGATTTTGACAAAGCTTGGTAGGAATTATCCTTGGGTGATCCTCTTTCAAATTTGTACAACAAAATAAATTAATTCCATGCAGAACTCAGAGAATTCTTTTTTTTTTTTTAAATTGAAACTCTTCTTGTCTGAAACCGAAAGGCCTAGAGCTTCGATATTTGGTGTGTAACATTGTCTAGTGGTCCTCTACAGAGATTGTTCAAATTATACACCTGGGGTCACCTTTTTTACAGAGGGATATATAGGCAAAATCTTTGAAAATGTTCTTGTCTAAATCTGAATGGCATACAGCTTCGATATTTGGTGTGTAGAATTGTTAAAATTATGCCCCTTTAGTAAAAATTGGCCCCGCCCTTTGGTCATCTGTATTACAGAGAAATATATAGAAAAAAGTTTGAAAATCTTCTTGATAAATACTAACTGGTACATACACATTTCTTTGGTGACCACCTTCTAAGCCATATTAACTTGACACAAGACAGACAATATAGGGTGTGGGTTTTCCGCTCTGTGGCAGAGGATCTAAACTGGTTCTCTGAGGCCTCTTGTATTGGCTTGCCCGACCACAAAATGAGATATTGTGGTTGGCATGACAAATAATAATACATAAATCAGCTGAGCGATCCGGGGTTATCATGGCCCTCTTGTATATAGTATTATGCTAAACAAATAATGGCACTCGTATCGGCTTAGGGGTCAATTATCGCGTGCATCATTATTGAATATAACTTACCTTTAGATAATGAATGAAATATGTTAAAGGTCAATTGAAACGCACTTTTTCAATTGTATTTTATTGTGACCTTTACTTTTATAATAACAACTGCGTAAAAATGATCACTCAATTATTTGAAATGATGTTGTTATCATGGATTTTGTGTTGGCGCACCTGTATCGGTTAACTAAAACAATCTAGAGAATTTGTGTCACGTGATTAAACCGGAAGTGACGTCAGTTGAAGCCTTACAGAAATGGTGGAATATTATAGTTTAGAGGATTGTTTTCGTTGTGTTAATAATTTGTATCTATTTCTCGTGAACGCTGAATTGAAACGACACAATGCCGGGCTGTAGTTACTCGTTCGTATCAGGCCTTTCCGTGTTTACATTCCCAGGAGACACCGATTTAAACTTGAAATGGAGGGTGAACATGAACCGTGGATTTTGTTTTGAGCCAGCGACATTTGTTGTGGAAATCTACTAAGTATTCATGATTATGTCAGGAACATTTTACTGAAGAATGTTTTGTAATAAGTCTCAGGCTAGCTGCCGATCTTGGGTTCAGACCCGGAAGATTTCAATTAAAAAAGAACGCATGGTAAACGATATTTAGGACTACCATTTTGAAGGAACAGAAAGTCCGTGGTGCTTTCAGGAAAAAACAGCGACAAGAGGTAAGGAAAAGTGTTTCAATATTTAACAATCGTAGATAATATTTAATCATTATTTATTCTTCTGTGTTTGAGGTTTTATGAGTATGCCCCGGTTTTTTTAAAATATTGTGACACACTCAAAAAGTTCTATTTTCCCCATAATAACTGAATTATGTTTATAATAGCCCAATTTTCAATTTGTTATACAGTGTGTCAACTATGAATATCTTATAAATGGTTTTTACTGAATAATTATTGTATGTTCAATTATTGTTGGAAAGCGTTATAAAATGACATTTTGTGTCAAGGGCAAAAGTTGCTCACAATACGAATTTTGTGAAATGATGACAAATTTGATTTCTAAATATATACATTTGTAAAACAATTGTATAAGTTTTCAGAGGGGAGGAGGGGGGGGGGGGGGGGCGGGGGGGGGGGGGGGGGGGGGGGTTAATTAAATGCTTGTTTATTCCTTTCTGTTTAAAACTTATACATTCGGGAACATTTTTATATAAATCATGATCCTATCCAACATACAAAACAGCAGACTTATTTTATTAGAAAGAAGAAATTGCTTGATAGTCAAGATTCATGAGCATTTTTTTCCTTTAAAAAATGTGTTTTGCTTCTTTTTATATCATAAGTACATTTACAATATTTATATTTGCACAATTTATTGCCAAGAATTATTTCGAATTTGTCTGCTGCAGATTTTTAAATTTTGAGAAGGGTTATATAAGAAGAGTTTAATTACCAATTAGCCCAAGTCCCTGTATGTACAATAAAAGGGTTATAAAATAGAATTCATTAGTATGTAACCAACACACATTGAACAAAACAGGAAATGATTGCATAATGTTACATAAGATAAGTCACCCTTGACACCCTGCCATCTGGTCACAGTGTGATATGATAGACCTCTTTAGAATTGCAAATATTTTACTGTTTTGTGCCACCTCATGTTTTCAATAACAAAATGTGTCAAAATATTCCTTTCTCCATCAAATTCTTTTTTTAAATACTAGTTATTAGTTGGGTTGTTTTTTTCATTATATTTTAGACTACATCGACAAGCTGATGGATGAAGTTATGGACAGGAGAAAAACGCTCAACAGCTATCAGGAATGCAGAATTCACCATATTTATGAAGGTATTATATAAGGAAGACTAAACATTCCTTTTTAGCTGACCAAAATGCATGTATAGCTTAAGTTATCCCTTTTCTATCTGTTCAGCCAACCTGAGAGCATGCGATATATTTTTTCAAAAATAAATTGAAATGTTATTCCAATTTTGAGATATAAATATTCTCATGGAATCTTGCACTCTCGAGAAGAACGAATTTGGAACTCTCGAGTATGAGAGTATGAAGTGTTTTCGTTGGCGTTCATTTCTTCAGCTGTTATTTGATGTCTCATAAGTCAGTAATGGCTGGCCCTTTCGATTTCTGGATCGTTGAGCTTTATTTGCATACAATGATATAGATGAAATGTTTCCACTTGAGAAAGTATGTGAAGTGATGCGCATATCCGATAATATTAAAAACTACTGACATTATAAATCAACCAGTGAGAATGTATAATGAAGAATGGATTAGTTGTAATATTTGATCGAAAAATAGTTTGAAAATTCAAGAGAATTTGAAACACAAAGAACATGGAAAACATAAGTATCAAGACGGGGGAAAAGAACGAGTTTGGAACTCTTGACTATGCAGTGTTTTCTTTGATGTTCCTGTTATCAGCTGCTATTGGATGTTACCATGCATACAGAGACAGGAATGAGAACAATGACACGAGTTTTCATCTTGGTGGTCGGAAGATGCATCCGATACCAGTAAGCTTATCCTTGGCGGCAACCTACATGTCGGCATTAACAATTCTGGGTAATCCTGCAGAAATCTATGTTTATAATACAATGTATTACTGGATACTCGTTGCAATGTTAATTGCAACAGCGAGTGCTGCTCATATTTTCCTTCCGATCTTTTACCGACTCAAAACGATCAGTTGTTATGAGTACATTGAATTAAGATTTGGACACATTCCCCGAATATTTGCCAGTCTTCTCTTCCTTTTGCAAACATTGATGTAATCGGGGTGTGTTTTGTACGCACCATCGTTGGCATTCGAAGCCGTCACGGGCATTTCATTTTGGGGAACCATGGTAGGTGTTGCCGCTGTATGTACGTTGTATACAGCGCTTGGAGGTATGAAAACAGTGCTTTGGACAGACAGTATTCAATTAACAATAATATTTACAGGACTAACTGTAGTTCTCGTTTTAGGGTCAAATGCGACAGGTGGGTTTTCAAATGCATGGACAATAGCTGAATCAAACGAGAGGATAAAACTTGATGAGTGGTCATTCGATCCTAAAACAAGACACAGTATATGGACAGTGATGATCGGTGGTTCCTTCTATTGGACGTACCTGTATGGCGTCAATCAAGCCCAGATACAGAGGGCTACATCATTGAGATCAATAAAAATGGCACAGATCGCGATTTGGTTAAACTTTCTAAGTCTTGTCATTATTGCGACTTTGACTACAATGATCGGAATTGTGATGTATGCCCTTTACAGTGGATGCCATCCTGTTAAATACGGACTCGTTCAGAGAAATGATCAAATGGTTCCATTGTTTATTTTAGATGTACTTGGTAACATACCTGGACTTCCTGGTGTATTCCTTGCCTGCATATTTAGTGCAGGTTTGAGTACTATTTCTTCTGGATTAAATGCAATGGCAGCGGTATTAGTAGAAGATTTCATAAAACCAACTTCATTTGGTCGAAACCTTGTCGAAAAGAGAGGAGTATTAGTATCGAAATTAATGGTGTTACTGATTGGTGGTTTACAATTTGCCATCGCAGGGGCATTTACCCATTTCCAAGGATTGTTGTTGCAGTTCACTTACAGTTTGTACTCTGTCCTGTCTGGCCCAATATTGGGTCTCTTTGTTTCCGGGATGTTTTTTCCTTGGTCAAACCAGACTGGTTCTATAGTCGGACTTGTTATCTCCTTGGCTTTTATCGGGTGGTTAGCGGTTGGAGCTCTGTTAGAAAGACCGAGAAGACTCGACCAACCCTCACCAATATCGACCAAAGATTGCAATCACAACGTGTCTGGCTTTAGAACACCTACAACGCTGATCCCGTTTACTAATTTTACTGGGTCCATTACACCAACAGAGGAGCCCATCTTGTATGATTTCTATAGAATATCCTATTTATGGTACACAGGATTGGGGATGATCGTCAACGTCTTAATCACACTGTTTGTCAGTCTAGTTACAGGATATACAAGACCATCTACTTTAGATGGAAATCTGATGTGCCCTATATTTGATATCATGTTTCCTTTCCTTCCGGAATCCATTCGCAAACCGCTGAGATTTGGTGTTGTTTATAACAAGGAATACAAACTGGCTAATATAAGTGAAACCGTTATTGATGAACTGAAATAAATATGGAATTACTGGACAAATAATGTGGACATGATTTTTCAATCATGCATCAGTCGCCGTAAAAAGTATCCTACACGTCGTTTACTAATGAATTCGGTGAAATGTTATTGCACTTATTTATAAGTCTTCAACCACCTTTGGGTATATGTGTATTTCTCATTCAAACCTTTAAAAAATGTTCCAAGAGCTGAACGATGTTTTTTTGGTTATGTTCATGAATCGTTAATGCAATGCATCATTCGTCAAACCCTAACTGTTTGTAGATATTCTATCCAAATTCAATTAATGAAGGTTAAATGAAAATGACTCGATTGTGAGGATTAGCATATGTGTCGGAGTCTCCAATGCACGTTGTAGTTCTTTGAACCCATGCATGCATTATCTTTGGAAGACAACCAGATGTAATGAAAACCTCTTATCTTATTAGGTTTTCTGGCTTCGGTTTCACGAGACTACAATTAAGAATGTATTTAACTGAGCATATTACAACCTAATTGTACTGCTGTCTAGCATATTACGATCTCATTGTATTGCTGTATAGCATTTCACGGCCTTATTGTACTACTGTCTAGCATATAACGACCTTAGTGTACTGCTGTCTAGCATAGAACGACATTATTGTACTGCTGTCTAGCAT
Source organism: Serripes groenlandicus (assembly GCA_031761405.1). NCBI lineage: Eukaryota > Metazoa > Mollusca > Bivalvia > Cardiida > Cardiidae > Serripes > Serripes groenlandicus. The sequence goes on along the minus strand of JASEVX010000001.1, from coordinate 118,035,512 downwards.
ATTCATACGTATGCACGATGACAGTGTATATTAAAGTAGTGTACCACAAACGTTTTTAACAAGAACGCATTGCCTTAGTTTCTCAAATAAACAAACATATGTGATAAGCACACTAGAAAGCGTACTCAGCTATGATATAAATACTCCCTTCCTAAGTTGACTGTCACTGACAACATTATGAGTTAAACGATATTAGTGAAAGACCAAACATAAGACAAGTCTACTTTTAACTCTTTCAGCGCCGAATTGTTTAAAGAAGACTCTTCCATGTTCAAAATCGGTTATGTCAATTTCTCAATTTATGAAAGTGTTGGTCTATTTTGGTAACTAAAAGGCAAACAATGCTGATTTCAGGTGAGACAGCTCGTTACGAGCTGACTCACCTGAATCTACATTGTTTGCAAAAACCTCAATATTGCCTCTGGGGCCGAAAGAGTTAACACACATTTATAATCAATTTTCTGATATTCTAGACCTGAATGCAAGACATTATTTACATGTTCAGTTGAATATATATTTATCCCTTTCCCCCATATAGATGCTGTGACGTGCTTGGCCTTAACCCTTTCTCATATAATGCAAATCTGCAGCAGACGACTTTTAAAACAATCATGCAAAAGGGTGGAATATCTCTATAATTGGAACTATTATTGTTGAAAACAAAAATGCAAACATTGTGGCAAAAGGTGAAATTGCTCATATTGAGCATTTTCTCCATGCCACAATGTTTTCAACTTTTGAAAAATGTAGGCAATTATACCTTTAATTGTAGAGATTTTCTATGATTTGCCTAGATGTTGCAAAGGTCGTCTGCTGCAGATTTCTTGTATGTGGGAAAGGGTTAAGAAGTTTCATGAACGCGGGCCCTAGTTATATTTACAGTGAGATCATGCTCATGATTTCAAAGAGTCATATTTACTAATATCGTTGGTCTGTCAGCTCAAAATATGTATTTTACATATTCGTTTTTCAAAACACATAACATAAAATCCTAAAGTTTAATTAGAGGAATATATGCATAGCAATACATTGATGCAAAAGGACATTGTCATGTATCACAAGAAAATCTTCAATTTATCCAACGAAACATATGCATAAAAAGATCAGCGCAATGCATACATGAATTAATTGTTTTTAACATATTATATTTAATTTATTTTATCAATTTTAATTGAGCTTTTATTTTTTGCCTTTTTTCTAAAGATTCATTTTTATTTTATTTTTGTCATACGTATCCGTTTATTAACTGACTTTCATTGATATTTGAATATTTTCTAAAAGCTAAATATTCTGACGTGCTAGGCCTTAACCCTTTCCCACATAATGCAAATCTGCAGCAGACGACTTTGAAAACAATCATGCTTTATGATATGGAATTTCTCTATAATTGGAACTATTATGTTGAAAAAAGTTGAAATATTGTGGCAAAAAGGGTAAAATTGCTCATTTTGAGCAATTTCTCATTTTGTCACAATATGTTCAAAAGTAGTCTGCTGCAGATGCGTTAAAATAAGTCTACAAGTGGGAAAGGGGTAAAATGTTTTTAATGTCAAAACGCTCATCAATCAATGTGTCAATGCGAAAACACCATTACAGCGTATCAAATATAGACATATTTTATCAAAACTACGCTTATCGTCACATCATTTATAAATAGAGATTGAGAGACATAGAGGCATTTCGAGATGTGATCGAATTTGTGAAATGACATTGAAGACGAATACCAATTCGTTTTAATATGTGATAAATACGAGACATTAAGACACAAGTATATCCCTCGATACTACTATACAAGACCAAGCATGTATACATTTATTGGGCTTATCCAATGTGAGAATGTTAAAACTTTAAATAACTTAGCAAAATATGTGATATGTGCTCAGAATCTAAGAATATAAACATTATTAAAATCCCCATCTCCCGTATTAACTTTAATACGTTGACGTTATAGTTTTTGTGTGTTTGAGAGTGTGTGCGTAGGTGCGTGTGTGCGTGAGGGCGTGCGAGCGTATAAGATAGTTTTGCATTAATTTCCATTTTTGTTATTAATCACAACTTTGTATTGCATGCTCACACATGACACTATTATTTGTATGACGATTAGCTATGTTATGCTGAAGTCTAATAAACTATTCTGTTTTCTGTATTTATCTTCCAAATATCCGACTTTTAATTTTTAATTATTTGTTAATTGTTTGCATATACATTTTGTATTACAGCTATTTGCTTAATGTGCATTTCATGTTTGCCCATATTATTATCATTTTAACGCGTTTCGATTAAAATGGCGTGAAATATTTGTCTGGTAAGCACCTATGTGCAGGGGTAGCACGGGATATTTGTTATATATTTGTGTGTATTGGCGGGATAAGTTCATTCTACCGGACGACAGTAAGCAGTTTACATCTTCTTTTCGATAGTTCATTACTGTTAACATAACTACAAGTTGCATAGAATGAGGTCTGACAATCAAAATAAGTCATTGACAAATTGACACAGGTTTCCAGAGTTCTTTTATACCGTGAATGGTTTTATCATTGGTTGTTCCTGGGCGAGACGGATTTCTAAAAATATTGCTTTACTTCTCAATTCAGATGTTTTATTAATTAGATAAATACTTTTGATCAGTTTTAATTTAACATGTCTTCCTGCAAGTACCATATGTGTTCCTTGAAATAATCAGTAAGATTTTATTCTTTGTGACTGATAAAACAAATTGTAAGTTTTCAGTTGTGAATACTGATTTAATCTTCTCCCACATACAGCTGCTCTTTGACGCCTCTGTAGCAGACGACTTTTGCAACATTGTTGCTAAAGGAGAACTTGCTCATGATAAGTAATTTCTCCCTTTCCACAATGTTTTAAACTCTATTTAATACTAACATTCTAATTTATCGAGTTCTTTTCATGATTTTGCCAATACGTTTTCAAAGATTTTATGCTGCCAATATGTTGTAAAGTATTCTGGAAAGGTTTACTGATAGTTTCATGTGTGTTTCTCTTTTAGTAGTTATCAGTCAAAGTGTTTCATTCTCTTCCAGTAAGAACTTAATTAGTTTATTTTTACGTGTTTCTTTATTATTCCTTTCCCATCTGCAGCGGAAAACATTTGAGAATTATGGAGCAAAAAAGAAATTGCTCATGATGAGCAATTTCTTCTTTTTACACACTGTTTGAAATTATCTTACATATTCATGCTTTTTTTCCCAGTATATTTGACAAGGTATTTACAAAGTACTTTGATGTAGAATGGGTTAATCTTTAGAAATGTTGATACATGAACAATTTCTCCTATATAGTATCAACTATTTACTATAATTTTACTTTTAAATATGTTTTCAACGTCTTCTGCTGCAGATTTATTGTATGTTTGAAAAAGAGAAAGGGAACTTCAGCAGAATATTAATAATAATAATAATAATAATAATAAAAACTTTATTTATAAGAGCTGCACAGTTTGGCATGCCCAGTCGTCCCTGTGGGTCTCTTTTAAATATTAACGAATATAAACGAATATTTACATCGTTTAAGTATAATTTACACATATCTATATTGTCACATGATACATTCAAGATATCAGCACCGTTATGGCAAATATTTTATTTAGTTACAGATGTCGAACAAATGCTTGCAATTTTTGTTAGTTGAAAGTATAATTGATCATTGAAACCAGACCTAATCCTCGATGCAATAGCAAGGGAAGCGTTTTATAGATACATTGCTAATACTTAGCTAATTATTAACTTTACTTTCTTGTATAGAGATTTTCATAAAGTTTGCCTAGATGTGTTCCAAGCCTCCATCAAGGATAGGTTTAATGGTTGGTTACACAACCCTTTGATACAGCCAACCGTAGACACCTCCGAAGCAGTCATTTGAAAACAGTTGGGAAAAGGATAAATTACTGAAAATGAGAACCAGAAAATATAAGTTCACAGTTAAAGTATGTTATTCGATTATACAGGGAATCTAAAGCTCTCAGAATACCTTGATTTGTGTACAATTATGTTGATGGACAAGGGACTTTCACGAAAAGCAGCAAGTTTTGGTGAAGATTAACATATCATTTGGATGAGATGTTTTGGGATGTTTATTTACTTCAGCGGTATTCGACTTATTGTTTATTGTTGATACGGTGGATTATAACAATATGTCAGCTGTTTGCTCCTTTTGTGTAATTAGAAATAAAGCTGTACAATCACTTTATTGTCTCCCTTTTTGTTCAATTCTTCTTTTATTTTAGAGCAGATTCCTAGCCTATGTGTCTGTATTTCATGTTCTAATATGATCATCAAAACCTATGTTATGGGAACTGAAAAGATTGTTCTCAGATTTAGCTCACCTGAGCCTGAAATGCTCAAACGAGGTATTGTGAGCACTCACAGTCCGTCATCCATCTGAAGTCTGTTCAAATCTTCTTCTCTGCAACTTAAGGTCCAATTTCAAAGCATTTCACAGGAGCCCTCTACCAAAATTGTTCAAACTGGTCTGATCCGCTTCGCAAGATGGCCACCAGAGATAAAAATAGAAAATCTTAAATCAATAAATGCTATCTCCTCCTAAAAGCGCCATTTTCAAAATGGATTCCTAAAAATGTTTCTTAAGTGGCACTCCACACAAATTGTCCAAACCGTTTCACTCTGCTGTACAAGAGCACTGCCAGTGCTAGAAATAGAAACAAGAGGGCCATGATGGCCCTTGAATCGCTCACCTGATTTTATTTTATTTTGTTCACTTTAGCTATATAAGCCCCGCCCCCTGGCAGCCATAGTTTCCGACCAATCAACTTGGCTTGAAGGAATCTGATAGAGGGTCACCTTAGGAACATTTCTACAAAATTATTTGAAAATCGGCCAGATACTTTTGGAGGAGAAGATTTTTTAAGTTTTCACTATAGCCGCCATATAATGCAAAATAGCCCTGCCCACTGGCGGCCATGTTTTTTTACCAATCAACATGGCTTGAAGGAATCTGAAAGTGGGTCATCCAAGGAACATTTCTACAAAATTATTTGAAAATCGGACTGACACTTTTGGAGGAGAAGATTTTTTAAGTTTGCACTATAGCCATATAAGGCAAAATAGCCCCGCCCCCTGGCGGCCGTGTTTTTCGACCAATCAACATGGCTTGAAGGAATCTGGTAGAGGGTCATCCAAGGAACATTTCTACAAAATTATTTGAAAATCTGCCAAGCAGTTTGGGAGATGAAGAATTTTGAAGTTTTTTTCGTTTCGTTGCCATGGAAACCAGAATTCTGCATGGATCCCAAAAATTTGAAGGAATTCTGGTGAGGTCATTGAGAGGATGCTTTCTGTGAAGTTTCATCCCAATTGACCCACTGGTTACAGAGGAGAAGATGTTGAAGATTTTTTAAGTTTTCACTTTGGCCATATAAGGCAAAATAGCCCCCGCCCCCTGGCGGCCATGTTTTTCGACCAATCAACATTGCTTGAAGGAATCTGATAGAGGGTCACCCAAAGAACATTTCTACAAAATTATTTGAAAATCGGCCTGACACTTATGGAGGAGAAGATTTTTTAAGTTTTCACTATAGCCATAAAAGGCAAAATAGCCCCGCCCCCTGGCGGCCATGTTTTTTGACCAATCAACATGGCTTGAAGGAATCTGATAGAGGATCACCCAAGGAACATTTCTACAAAATTATTTGAAAATCGGCCTGACACTTCTGGTGGAGAAGATTTTTTAAGCTTGCACTATAGCCATATAAGGCAAAATAGCCCGCCCCCCCCCCCTGGCGGCCATGTTTTTCGACCAATCAACATAGCTTGAAGGAATCTGATAGAGGGTCACCCAAGGAACATTTCTACAAAATTATTTGAAAATCGGCCTTACCCTTTCGGAGGAGAAGATTTTTTAAGTTTTCACTATAGCCTTATAAGGCAAAATAGCCCCGCCCCCCTGGCGGCCATGTTTTTCGACCAATCAACATGGCTTGAAGGAATCTGATAGAGGGTCATCCAAGGAACATTTCTACAAAATTATTTGAAAATCTGCCAACCAGTTTGGGAGAAGAAGAATTTTGAAGTTTTTTTCATTTCGTTGCCATGGAAACCAGAATTCTGCATGGATCCCAAAAATTTGAAGGAAATCTGGTGAGGTCATTGAGAGGATGCTTTCTGTGAAGTTTCATCCCAATTGAACCACTGGTTACTGAGGAGAAGAAGTTGACGCACGACGCACGACGCACGACGGACGACGGACGACGCACGACGGACGACGGACGACGCACGACGGACGACGCACGACGGACGACGCACGACGGACGCCGGACAAAAGGCGATCACAATAACTCACCTTGAGCAAAGCTCAGGTGAGCTAAAAACAACATTTAACCATCCCTTAACATTTTCCCACATATAGATGCTTTCTGACGCCTCTGCAGCAGACGAATTTTGAAAACATTGTGACAATAGATGATTGCTAAAAACAAGCAATTTTGCCACAATGTTTTCAACTCCATTTAATAATTGGACTCTCATTAATGGAGATTTTTCACATTTTGCTCAGTATTTTTTTTTTTTAAGACGTCTGCTGCATACTTGATGTCAGGCCCTATTTCAGAAAACTTCCACACACGTATTGCTCAAGTGACACTGCGGACACCATAAATGTTCAAACGTCGCTGCACAAAATGGCTGCTAAATCTAACATGTCCTCCTTACTCAAATACAACACAAGCCGTGTCATCAAATTCCTCATATAGACGCTTTCTGACGCCTCTGCAGCAGACAGCTTTTTGAAAACAATTTCTCCTTTTGTCACCATGTTTTCAACTCTTTTCAATTATTGTACTTTCATTTAAAGAGAGTTTAAAAATATTTCAGGTATGTTTTCAAAGTCGTCTGCTGCTGATTTGTTGTATGTGGGAAAAGGTTATACAGGACCATCCTTTCTAGGTATTTAGGCTTCTATTTATGTGTTACTTTTGTGCCTCATCTTCGCTAGCAAAAGGTTGATTTGTCAATTGCATTACTTTATTTAAGGGAACTTATGGGAATGCTAACGTACGAAGTAGCTATGTCTATTCAAGATGCTTCTATGCCATTATTCACACTCTGTTATAAATATATAATTCTAAATTTGAAGAATTTGCTAAATTTCTTTCAATCAGTTTAACAAATAAGAAATGATCTAACTTTAACATTTAGATTTAAGAATTTGACATATAATAACACTACTTATCATTTGTTCTCTACTAAAACATTTATAGGGAACATATTGTTGCTGTGTTGTCTTTGTGTCAGACCTCCTCGGTGGTGTAGTTGTAGAGCATCCGCCTCAGGTTTGGGAGGCCGCGGGTTCGAACAATTGTTGAAAGCGGCAAAAATCACCATGTGTTTGTGACAGGTCTGTTTTCATAGCCAGGTTATTTCAAAGCTAACATATTGGCAAAATAGGAAATAGTTTATAATGAGTAATTTCTCCTTTTTCTACAACATTTTGAACTTTATTCAATACCTATACTTATACATTCATTTATATAGTATTTCCATATATTTGCAAAGATTAGTTCAAAGTCGTCTGCTGAAGATGTGTTGTACATGTATGTGGGAAATGATTAATTGCAATGACCAGTGATGGGAAGCTGCAGTACCAATATACAATGTGCATATATTAAAGTCTTGTTCAGATGTTGCATTTAAAGCCATCTCATTTATTTATTTTTAAAGCGAGACATATTGTCATCAAGTGTTCGTCCATTCCAAGTTCCAACATACAAAATATTTTAAAACTTCCATTTTATGAAAAATGAGAGCACAGTGTAAATATTTTTATGGATGAGAACATTATTGGAAAATGAAGAATTGCTCATAATGACCAATTTATGCTTTTGTCCCATTGTTTTCAAAAGTTGTCTGCTGAAAATTGTCAACATGTTCGAGTTTTGGGTTAGGTCCACTTTTCTCCTAAACTATATAAACTAATTTAAATATATAAACTTTGAAACTAATTCACCATTGTAAGGTGACTTGATAATCTAAGAACTCTGCTATGAATTTTACCTGAATTATAGCCCTTTTTAGCTCGTCTGTTTTTCGAAGAATTAAAGGCGAGTTATTGTGATACCCTTTATGTTGTCGTCTGCGTCGTTTCAAAAATTTAACCTTTCCTCATAACTCAAAAACTGTTTTAGAAATTCACATCTTCCTAGAGATGATATGCATTTATATACCAAGTCACATAACTCTGGCTTTAATAATTAGTCAGTTATGCCCCTTTTTGGACAAAGGAATGCATGCTATAACTTTAACCTTGCCCATAAATTTAACCTTGCCCATAACTCAAAAACCGTTCAACATTTTCAAATGAAACTTGGTACACATGTTACTAGAGTCAAATACCTAATAATACTATTATTAGGTCTTTGCTCAAGTCAATCGGCATGTATATATTAATCAACATAACTCTGGCATTTGTCTTTACTCAGTAATTCCCATTTTCTTTACTTAGAAAGAAACCAGACAAGCATTGGCGTTCGCTCCGCGGCGACCTTGTTTACTTCGGGCTAATAGGACATTTGCGTAAATATCGTTGTAAAGGATGACAATAATTGGCTAATACTTGTTGATAGATGTTTGAGGTATCAGTATTGTTACATGTATGTTAAGTAATAATTTATACAATTATTTAATGGGTATTTGTGTAACAGTCAAAAGAGGTGGAGGGGATGACTTTTGAACTGTTGTCCTATCGGCCTCAGTGTCGGGGAAGACATTTAGCCCGGCAGATTAGTGAAAAAGTCGTTCACATTGTGGAACAAGCACCAACATTGACATGGAGACTCCTTTGGGGCTATTTATTCGGAAAATCCCGTTACCCACGTAACATTCAAAATGGCTGCCATTTAGTTTCAAGATGGCCGCCATTTAGTTTCAAGATGGCCGCCATTTAGTTTCAAGATGGCCGCCATTCTAGGTAATCATAACTGTTTTTATTATTTAACTTGACATGCATGACCAAACTAAACGGTTTTTGATCAGAAATTATACATATTATAAATATATCGTTATGATTTATATTTTTTTGTATTTTTATGATTTTTTTAAAAAGAAATGTTATAAGCTTTATTTATTTTTTATTTGTTTTTATATTTTTTCTATTTTTCAGGTTTTTTTTATATTTTATTTTCTATGAATATATTCTAGCCTTCACAATCAATTGCATTTACACATAGCTGTACAAGGGAGACTAAATCGATAACACTTGCACCTGGCACGATATTCAGTTGTGCAGCAAAACTTCATAAGCTGTTGGCAACTCTGAGCAATTGGCGGAAGTGCTGTCCAAAGGATTTGCCACATGTCATCTTGCTTTTTCAAACCCCAGTCAGCAGGGCTTTCGGTTTCCATTTGACATATAGTTGATTTGCCCCATATGCAATCTGCTTGGTATGCAGCACGCTAAACATGTTAAATAAGAGCTGCTTGTGTTGGAGAAATTGATTCATATGACCTCTGTTTTCGAGCAAACAATTCCAGTTTTGCTTCATCACTAGACCTGTCATACATTATGACTACGAACCTCTCAAGAATATGTTGATCGTCTTCATCAATTGTTGGTGGGTACTGACTGAGTTTTATCAAAACAGTAGAAGCCTCAGGGCATACATTCCATGTTTGCCATGCACTCTTTTCCGCTTTACCACGGAATACAGATACGACATCACAGCCAGTAAAAGCTTAGAACAGTAGAAGGCCCTTGGACTTTTCTCGGCCAATTGACGTACATATATCATGTATGGGAATCCACCTCAAGTTTTGTCCTTGACCAAATGCGACACACAGCTTTTCTACACCAATAAGCTGCAGAATTGGCAGAACACTGACCACAATGACAATGACATCTGTGTCGCTGGCTTTAATCATAATGATTTTGTTACCATCTGCTGCAGCATGTTTTGCATGCAAGAAGATTCCTGTGTCTGCTTCCTCGTGATTGCAGTGTTTGAGTCCTTCAAGACTTATTTACTGATTGCAGACAATACCCTCTTCTTGAGTGACTATAACTGTATTATTTGGACACATCTTCACAATTTTATCCGCCAGAAAGTTAAATAGCTCAGTCTTGTTGCTGTTGTCTCTCAAGAAGCTACGCCAATTTTGTGGGATTTTCCCTTTGTCAGTCATTATGCGTCTAGCGCCTATGCCTCGCTTTGATCGTGTTTCAGCGTTTAAACTAAAGGACCAGTATACGTCAAACACAATATCTGTTCTCGTGTAAGTACAACTATATGTTTGTACTTTTGGAACTACCTCTAGTGCTGCATTTTCTTCAAACGTCTTCGATATCCTTGGAGGCAATGATTTGATTAAAGCCGATCTGTCCAAAATGATGACGCCAGCTTCTGGCTATCAGGAGGAGTAAAGTGATTCTAGAGAATTGTCGCAAGCTGGGATTTTTGACAACTGTTGGGATTACCATTATCACTCAGTGCAGCGGGAAAAGACTGATTCTGATGCTGAAAAAATTCCATCAGGTCACAATGTCTAGACTGGCAGGATATGAAAAGTGTAGAGAACAGACGACAGTCGTCCTTTAAGTCTATTTCCTTTGAATCACCCGCTTTCGGTTCTGGCTTTTGCCGAAAGAAATCTATCTTGTTCTTCTTGATTGGCTGATAAAATGAACCTCTGTATCTTGGTCTTCTGAAACACTAATGGCACCACCATCACCATCACCATCACCTTTGATAACAGCATTCGCTTGCTCATGAGCTTGGTCAATAGTCAACGCTGAAAATTATCGATTTGATTTGTGAACAACAAATGTTCCGTTATGGAATTCTGCAACCAGCTGAGGATGTGTATGCTCAAGTAACATCATGTCTCCGAGATGAATGGGGAGCCGTCGTGCATAGTTTACATTGTTGTTTGCAAAAAAGAATGGTATCAACTCGTACAATGATTGACGGTATAAAGTAAAGTCTGCTTCTCGAAATGATCGGACCAGGGACAAGATTGTTAATTCCATTGTCAACACTGGATTCCAGAATTGAAATTGTGGACTTTCAGTTTCGCGTCTTTTAAACCAGTCTCCGATACTTAGCACATCCTGTGTTTGATCATTGGCCTCTGTAGGCTGCATTAAGTAGCTTATAGAGAGTGCTTACTGTAACCTGGTGCATTTGCCGTGTCCTAGTGACACTTGAAGCAGAAAGAATGGACTCCCTGCTTCAACAATGGCTCCTGTCCATACACTATTTTTACGGAGGGTTCCAATGGACTTAAGTGCCGCTATTTCAATATGCAGACCCCTAAACATAATGACAAAGTTGTCCTCACCATACTTTTCGGGCCAATGCCACTGTATCTGTTTTGCTACTGCGTAGATTGGCTGGTCAGCTGCAATAACACGAGGCTGAAATGGATTAAGGTACGATCTTATCCATGACATGCCGTATTATGGCCACGGCCACTGCATGGGCTTGGTCACGAAGAAGAGGTAACAGCGATGTAATACTCACTTCAAATACTGGACCTCTTTTCTTGGAGGCATGGTGGGCCGACCAAGTAATGTTTTCTTCTTCATCAGATGCCTCATTTTGGCTGACCTTCTCAAGCCATTCATGCTCAACTGTCAAATCAATTTTGAAATTATTTGAATCGGAGTCCAATGGTATATTGACTTTGGAAGGAGTTGGATTCTATTTCGTGAAGAAAGCAGGGTGGATGTTGGTGAAAAGATCAGGAAGTTCCGGAACTCTCGTTACCTTGCTGTCTTTAACGTGAATTGACTCACGCTTTTCACCTGCATTGTCAGTTGATGTATGCTGGAAGAGTAAAATGCTTGTTCCATGGAAAGAAGTGGTTGCTGTCGTTGCAGTAGGATTATGATCTATGCTGTCCATAGCAGCTGTGGTAAACAACCCTTTCCTCATGACTGTCAGACAAACTTCTCCTTCCTCCATGTATATAATTACAGCTGCATCTCCCAGTTGTGCTGACACTTCAAGCACCTGATCATATGGAATGCTAAGGTCATGTTCATGAAGCATATCTACCAGGAGTCTTTTTCTAATTTTGGCATAGACAGACCCCCCCCCCCCCCCCCAAAAAAAAACCCCTAAAAAAAACCAACAACAGCAAATGAGGTTTCACGGTCTGTTGAATGCCTGTGAGTTGTTGCTCCTTCTCTGTACTTAGCATAGCAATTATATTGTAAAAGTTAAGCCATGTAAGATCGGTCTTGGATGCACCAAACCGTAATTGAGACTTTATATCAGCACCATGCTCAATCCTGACTTATGGTCAATCATGTGTCCGTGCAAGATCTTGGCAGCTTTGGCAAGGATAATAGCTTCTGAATAGTTGGACGCTTGTTACAAGGCTGCACCGATATACTTTTTAAAAGCTACACGAATATCCCCTCCCTTCTTATGAGCTTCAAGTTCAGGAATTTCTTCGAGCAATTTTTCCTTTAATCTAGTGGAATTGACATCAGGTGTTTTCATTCCTAATTGTTCAAGTCGCTGTTTGTAGAGACTGACTAGATCTTCAAGACGGAATACTGCAGGATTATCACTACTTGTTTTTGCCTCAACTTTGTAGGTGATGAGTTCTGAAAACACAAGTGGATATAATTCCCTTTCTTGAAACAGTTCGCTGTCATTCTGATTTTCAATTGTTAATAAGTAAGCCCTCTCCTTGTTGTACAGAGCTATCAGACAAGAATAATGATACTTCAGCTCTTGTGCAACAACGTCTCCCCCACTAAGTACAGCCAGAAGCTTTCCATCATTTAAGTTTCGGGCACATTCATTTAACCTTTCATCAAGCTGCATTGTCATGGCTTGTCGCAGTTCAGATGTTGGATTTTCCTTCTCGCATGAAAAACACACACGACTTTCAATGCTGGTTCTTCTAACCTTGCTTTGTCCATCGCCTTGATAGATATTACTATTAGCTACCCTCTATCCTGCCCTGCCTAGCTTGGTGTTATAGAACAGTAACCTACAGTTCTGGTGACATTTGGCGTTGTTCTGTCTCAATGTGTCTTCAATACCATCACCTTCATCTAATCTGATGGGATCTAAAATATGGGAAGTTGGTTGATGGCTTGAAAGAGGGGAATGTTTGTTGCGATATATTGTAGTAGCTATCGTGCTGCATGAATAGTGAGTTGGTGGAGTTTTTAGATATTCACCTTTCTTGTCTGTTTGACAAAGGCAACATTTGTTCCAATCAGTTTGTGATTTTGATTTCAATGGTGTCACACTTGACATCCTGATAATATTTATCTGCACAATTTCAATATATTGCTATAAATCTATTCAACGGTTTAAGGCCGAGCGATTATCCTTTTACCACCTTTAACTATAAATCAAGCACATTCAATGTCACTTAAGTCCCATGCGATCTGTACACCATCCGCATAACTAATGCCCCGTCACCTTGGCTCGGCTCTCCCGCGCTGGCACATCCTGTCAATTCAGGTGCGGCTATCTAACTGGTCCTGCAATTAGCATGACTACATGTAAGTGTATATGGGGCTTGTTATATAGCATTTGGGACACTAAACTATACTAAAGTGAGTATTTAGCTGACACTGAACCCCATGCTGAGTTTCACAGCAGTGGTGTCACCAGTGTGCCCTGGTTGTGCTTTGACCCTCACTCTCTTTCTCCCGTAAATGATAGTGGGAGCTTCAAAATAGTTTAAATTTTATATATTTGGCTTCTCTGTAAAAGCAAATGTACTATTTGACCCCAAAACCATAAAGATGGAACTACTAAGTCTACTTTTATATTAAGAATAAATTGTTTCAATCGGGATTGGCGGGCATCTTGAAAATTGGTCGCCATTTTGAAAAAAATTGTGGCTAACGTTTTTTTTTAAACAAGTATCCTAAGGGGAGTACCCATGCAAATGTTAATGCTTGTATCACAAACTGAACGATTTCTCTGAATATTGACTTAATCTGCCGGGCTAATTCTGAACTGTTAGATTAAGTTACTATAGTCACCCCCTCAACCTCTGGACAACAGTCTTGACCGTTACAAAAATACCCATTAAATAACTTAATATTGTGTAAGTCGTCCGTCAACATTTTGCTTCAAACATCGTCTTCTCCTAAACCACTTGGCCAATTTTGATAAAACTTTACAGGGATGTTTCTTGGGTGTTCCCCTTTCAAAGTGGATCAAAGAATTCAAAGCCATGCGAAACTGTGGTTGCCATGGCAACGTAAAGGAAATACTTTAAAAGTATTCTTGTCCAAAAGTACAGGCCCGATTAAAAAAAAAAATACACAAATGTGTTTTGGATGACCCTCTACCAAGAGTATTAAAATCATTCCGATCCGTTGAAAAACTTGGCCGCCAGAAGGTGGAGCTTGTTATCCTTACATAGTGAAAACTTGGAAAATCTTCTTGTCCAAAAGAACTTGCCTGACTCTAAAACAAGTAAGCACAGATGTTTCCTTTGGTGACCCTCTTTCCAGATTGTCAAAATTAGTCCGATCCGTGCGAAAAACATGGCAGCCAGGGGAGGGAGCTTGTTTTCCTTATGTGTTTAGTGAAAACTTGAAAAAACTTCCAATAGTACAGGCCAGATTAGAAAATAATTTGGCAAAGACGTTCCTTGGGTGACCCTCTACCAAGATTGTTCAAAGTATTCTGCTCCGTTGAAAAACATGGCCACCAGGGGAGCGGAGCTTTTTCCCCCTATATGTAGAAATGGTGAAAACTTTAAAAAATCTTCTTGTCGAAAGGAATGGCCCAATTTGAAAATGGTTTGGCACATATGTTCCTTGGTTAACTCTCCTTCAGGATTGTTGAAATTGTTTTGATCTGTTAAAAAACATAGCCACCAGGGGGGGCGGAGCTTGTTTTTCTTATATGTGTATGGTGAACAATTAAAATATCTTCTTAAAAAATGGCACAGATATTCCTTGGGTGACCCTCTATCAAGATTGTTCAAATTATTCCGATCCGTTGAAAAACATGGCTTCCAGGAAGTGGGACTTGATTTCCTTGTTTGAATATAATTATTTTGAAAACTTTAAAATAACTCTTGTCAAAAGTATAGGCTTGCTTTTGAAACAACTTGCCAAGTTGGCACACGTGTTCCTTGGGTGACTATTTACCAAATTATATTAAATCAGGTAAGCGATCCAGTGTCATCATGGCCCTATGTTTTACAGAGTCGTGGCCCTGTATTACTTTATAAATTACATTATGTGTATAACCTATTGCCCAGCTTCTTATTTTCGAAAGGCACATAAACTTTATAAAACGCTTCAGTACCAAAAGACAATATGCATTTTCTGAATTATTCAATTCCAAGGGAAGAGATGCCCATATTATCAGCTAATGTAGATTTTATGTTTTTTTTTTTTTAAATTGTAATTTAATATGTTACGTTGTAAATGATTGGCTTTCATATTCCTAAACAACGATTGGTCTACATAGGGCTTTTTAACCTATCGTCCTGTTTCCGTTTTCGGATTGAAAAAAATCAGAGGCAATTTACAACATGATGACATATTATAGTGAATGCATTTTTGGACAAAGGGAAGCAAATGTTTTAAGAGGCCGAAATATCACATATCATAGCCTTCATTAGATTCAGACCGTCTAATGCATAAGTTTGTTGTCTTATCAAAGGTTGCGATGATGCTTCTCTAATATAACATCTTCATTTCGAAGGCCCTTTAACCAGTGCAGTGTGATATGATTCACAAATGCACAAACACCTGGTAATTGAGCTCATATGCCATACTTACACTGTAAATGAGTATTGCAAAGACCGAAACAAGTTAAGTATGTTTTGTAGGTGTACGCGGAAACAGTTTCCAATTTAAAGCGTGTTTTATAGAGGTCTAGCGAATTGGGATCGTTATGCTAATGCGTACAGTGAAGGCCGGGGCAAGCCAGTGCATCTGTACACATTCCCCAGAGTCTTTACTGTCTGTATACATATAACCACAGGCGTCCGAATTTCCATTACAGAAGAAAATAGGGAAAAACACACAATACCTCGTTAAAATACTCAAAAAGCATCTCTATATTGTCCATACGCTATGATAAAAATGATCTTAATGGTAATTTGGGACCTCCCGTGTTACTATAAATAGCCCCTCTATACGGTTCATATAGTACAATAATATCTTTTTATATATATAATACAAGAGAAAGTTGATGCAAGGCACCAATGTCGCCGGAGAAGACTGCATTGATTTATTTTTTAACACACATGTATTTTTGACTTTCATTAGTCTAAACATACACATATTTTTTTTTGTACTTGTCAATAAAACCACAATAAATACAGTTTGGGATTTAAATATATATGCAATAAAAGGCTATTTAACCCTTCCTATGTCTGAAGCAACAATGAAAACCTTGAAAACGTTTGAAACATTAAGAAAACGGTTAAATTGCTGAAGACATGAACTTCCTCCTTTTTATTAATAATTATAATATGTATTTCACAGATGTCCTCAAATGTTTAAAAAGTAGACCACTCTTGAAACACCATATCAGCTAAATTGTTTATTTAAATCATTGATGCATACACTATATGTATGGCGCAAGAGAAATGCCGGTTGCGAGTCCCATTACTATTTAAAAGGTGGCAAGTATGAAATTAATTAGGTGCGACAGATTTTCTTTATTTCTAAAATTATTGTTTATCAGAGTTTGTTCTGTTCTTAATTTGTTTCAAGCCAAATAAACATTTAATATCACATATATTTAATCATTTAAGTGTGTAATATTAGCTATCTTTCTGTAATATTAGGTGTTTGAGCATTCTTTTGAAATATTGACCTCGTGTCAAAATCGAGTCGTTGTGACATCGAAGAAAATGAATAAAAAATCAGTCAAAGCTTTCGGCATGTTTTATTCCACTGCATTCGAGAGAGAAAAAGCATTTATATATTAACTTTCTTTCTCCTACATTCGTTTCACTCGTTTCGTGACGTATTAGAAATCAATTTTTCGAGCGACATTTGTTGACTGCATAACTCGTCACTGTCAAGGAAGCGTTTTTCTAAGTTTATATTTTACTTCCGGTTACTTCCCTTTATATTTTGGCAATATGGAACTAGGTCACGATCAACATTTTTCAGAGCATACTATATTTACCTTATAAACAGTTCCTATTTTGGATATACATGGATTACCATTATTAAATGAATTCTACACAAATCAAGACAACTCTTTGAACATGAAAATAACATTTAGTAAGTAAAAATTGCTATTAAAAGGAGAATTCGACGTGATTTTTATCTCGATATTGACACATAACAATCTGCGGCAAGTCTAGCAGGGACTCTTTTGTTTTCGTAAATGAGACAAAAAATATAAATGCGAGTAAAAATAAAGAAACTGCAAATACTTTAAACATCAGATTATTTATTTCATTTTAGATGTGTCATAACTAAGTGTTTTTAAACAAACACAATTGTAATATGTTAAAGACATTTAAATTCGTTTTTATTCTAATAATAACTCCTCCCGTGTCATTTCCGAAAAGCTATTAAAAATATAATTCGCGGGCTTCTGCCCGGCGACTAACAATAGGGAGTATATTTATAGTAACATGGTCGTGTTTGGGTTTCCCCGAGTTTTCTCATACGATAACATTTACGGTCTTTATTTCTATAGCATATGGACCATATAAAGACTATTTGTAGTAGCTTAACCAGGTTTTTTTTTTTTCAATTTTCTCGAATGAAAACTCGGACGCCTGTGATATAACCCCACTATTAGTTTGCCAAAATGTTTCTTAATAATGTTTTAGTGACGTGTCATTAAGACACCGACAGGCTAGATGCGGCTGATATATATTGTGAAAATAATTTTAGCGATCACTCGGCATATATCATTCGATGCGCTTCATTAAATAGGGTACACACGGTATTTTGGTTGCTGTTTGATTGTTCGTATTTCACTGTCTATTTGTAAACCATACACACGAAAAGTACCTTTACCGTGTCGAGTGCACTGGACCGAATGATGAACATGTATTCCGAGTTGTTTAAAATCAAATTAGTTTCACACGATATACTACTATTGATGCCTTTGATTAAGGTGTGAAATGTAACAGCATATGTACAAAGTATTTGCAAATAAATTGGATGAAGAGCTATGCAAACCAACGTTTGTTTATTTAAGATTCGTTTTACCACTTATTTAATATTATCAAAACGTAAGACTAAAAAATAATGCTTGAAAATGCTCAGAACTGACACCCGTTACCTTTTCATGCTGTGAACACTAACGTTAATATTGTAATCTATCGGCATTAATATGCCACCATACAACATATATTCGTAGAGCTGTTATATCACAAAAATGAATGTGATACGAATCTGATCACTTCTAATTGAACTTCAAGACGGAAAATGTCCATCTGTTGGAGCTGATATGAAGGTTCTTATCAAATATGTAAAAGGAACGAGGCATATCCATCCAGCCAGTTATCCGCATTTTAATAACCAGGTTGCAAATGTGTTGAAAACGGATAGAAACTTTCGTAGTCTATCCCAAGATTACAACGTTTACTGGCGACAGTGGGGTACGTCCTGATTGGTTATTCACCAGCTAGTTAAATATTGGTACCGAAAGTCTGTCTGCCAGGTGCCCGCAGAATGATAGGACTCGGGAAGTAATGGGGCTTCAGGACAAAGGTGTCTCATAAGTCGGAAACCCTTTCGATTTCTGGATCGTTGAGCTTTATTTGCATACAATGATATAGATGAAATGTTTCCGCTTGAGATAGTATGTAAAGTGATGCGCATATCCGAGTTTATTTAAAACTACCGACATTATAAATTGACGCGTGGGAATGTATAGTTAAGAATGGATTAGTTGTTAATCTTATCGAAAAACTTTTTGGAAATTCAAGAGAATTTGAAACACAAAGAACATGGAAAACATAAGTATCAAGACGGGGGAAAAGAACGAATTTGGAACTCTTGACTTTGTAGTGTTTTCTTTGATGTTCCTTTTATCAGCTGCTATTGGATGTTACCATGCATACAGAGACAGGAATGAGAACAATGACACGAGTTTTCATCTTGGTGGTCGGAAGATGCATCCGATACCAGTAAGCTTATCCTTGGCGGCAACCTACATGTCGGCATTAACAATTCTGGGTAATCCTGCAGAAATCTATGTTTATAATACAATGTATTACTGGACCCTCGTTGCAATGTTGATTGCAACAGCGAGTGCTGCTCATATTTTCCTTCCGATCTTTTATCGACTCAAAACGATCAGTTGTTATGAGTACATTGAATTAAGATTTGGACATATTACCCGAATATGTGCCAGTCTTCTCTTCCTTTTGCAAACATTGATGTACTTGGGGTTTGTTTTATACGCACCATCGTTGGCATTCGAAGCCGTGACGGGCGTTTCATTTTGGGGAACCATGACAGGTGTTGCCGTTGTATGTACGTTGTATACAGCGCTTGGAGGTATGAAAACAGTGCTTTGGACAGACAGTATTCAATTAACAATTATGTTTACCGGACTAATTGTAATTCTCGTTTTAGGGTCAAATGCGACAGGTGGGTTTGCAAATGCATGGGAAATAGCTAAATCAAACGAGAGGATAAAACTTGATGAGTGGTCATTCGATCCTAAAACAAGACACAGTATATGGACAGTGGCGATCGGTGGTTCCTTCTTTTGGACATACCTGTATGGAGTCAATCAAGCCCAGATACAGAGGGCTACATCATTGAGATCAATAAAAATGGCACAGATCGCGATTTGGTTAAACTTTCCAAGTCTTACCGTTATCATGACTTTGACGACAATGATTGGAATAGTGATGTATGCCCTTTACAGTGGATGCCATCCTGTTAAATACGGACTCGTGCAGAGGAATGATCAAATGGTTCCATTGTTTATTTTAGATGTACTTGGTAACATACCTGGACTTCCTGGTATATTCCTAGCCTGTATATTTAGTGCAAGTTTGAGTACTATTTCTTCTGGATTAAATGCAATGGCAGCGGTATTAGTAGAAGATTTCATAAAACCAACTTCATTTGGTCGAAACCTTGTCGAAAAGAGAGGAGTATTAGTATCGAAATTAATGGTGTTACTGATTGGTGGTTTACAATTTGCCATCGCTGGGGCATTTACCCATTTCCGAGGATTGTTGCTGCAGTTCAGTTTAAGTTTGTATTCTATCCTGTCTGGCCCAATATTGGGACTCTTTGTTTCCGGGATGTTTATTCCTTGGTCAAACCAGACTGGTTCCATAGTCGGACTTGTTATCTCCTTGGCTTTTATGGGGTGGTTAGCGGTTGGAGCTCTGTTAGAAAGACCGAGAAGTCTCGACCAACCCTCACCAATATCGACCAAAGATTGCAATCACAACGTGTCTGGCTTTAGTACACCGACAACGCTGATCCCGTTTACTAATTTTACTGGGTCCATTACACCAACAGAGGAGCCCATCTTGTATGATTTCTATAGAATATCCTATTTATGGTACACAGGATTGGGGATGATCGTCAACGTCATAGTCACACTGTGTGTCAGTCTAGTTACAGGATATACAAGACCATCTACTTTAGATGGAAATCTGATGTGCCCTATATTTGATATCATGTTTCCATTCCTTCCGGAATCCATTCGCAAACCGCTGAGATTTGGTGTTGTTTATAACAAGGAATACAAACCGGCTAATGTAAGTGAAACCGTTATTGATGAAACTGAAATAAATATGGAATTACTGGACAAATAATGTGGACATGTTTTTCCCATCATGCATCAGTCGCCGTAAAAAGTATTCTACATGTCGTTTACTAATGAATTCGGTGAAATTTTATTGCACTTATTTATAAGTCTTCAACCAATGTGTATTTTTTTTTCCATTCAAACCTATAAATAATGTTCCATGAGCTGAACGATGGCTTTTTGATATGTTTATGAATCGATAATGCAATGCATCATTCGTCAAACCCTACCTATTTGTAGATACTCTATTTGTAGATACTCTATCCAAATTCAATTAATGAAGGTTAAATGAAAATGACTAGGTTGTGAGGATAAGCATATGTGTCGGAGTCTTCAATGCATGTTGCAGTTCTTTGAACCCATGAATGCATTATCTTTGAAAGACAACCAGATGTAATGAAAACCTCTGACCTTAGTAGGTATTCTGGCTTCGGTTTCACGAGACAACAATAAGCATGTATTTAACTGAGCATAGTACGACCTTATTGTACTGCGGTCCTTATTATACAGTTGTCTAGCATATTACGACATTATTGTACTGCTGTCTAGCATATTACGACCTTAGTATACTACTGTCTAGCATATTACAACCTTAATATACTGATGTCTAGCATATTATGATAGTATGGTACCGCTGTCTAGCATATTACGACCTTATCGTACTGCTGTTTAGCATATTACGACCTTATTGTACTCTTGTCTAGAATATTACGATATTATTGTACTGCTGTCTAGCATAGTACGACCTTAGTATACTGCTGTCTAGCATATTACGACCGTATTGTACTGTTGTCTAGCATAGTACGCCTTAGTATACTGCTCTCTAGCATATTACGACATTATTGAACTGCTGTCTAGCATAGTACGACCTTATTGTACTGCTGTCTAGCATACTACGACCGTATTGTACTGATGTATGGTATAGTACGACCGTATTGAACTGCTGTCTAGCATAGTACGACCTTATTGTATTACTGTCTAGCATTTTACGGCCTTATTGTACTGCTGTCTACAGATGTGTTAAGCACACTAGAAAGCGTACTCAGCTATAATATAATTACTCTCTTCCTAAGTTGACTAACCATGACAACAACATCAGTTAAAC
Organism: Serripes groenlandicus; assembly: GCA_031761405.1. NCBI lineage: Eukaryota > Metazoa > Mollusca > Bivalvia > Cardiida > Cardiidae > Serripes > Serripes groenlandicus. The sequence goes on along the minus strand of JASEVX010000001.1, from coordinate 118,013,685 downwards.
GATATAAGTGAAAGCCCAAAAATAACACAATTCTATTTTTAACTCAAATTTGTAATCAATTTCTGATATTCTAGACCTGAATGCAAGACAATATTAACATGTTCAGTTGAGTACATATTTAAACCTTTTTCCTCATATAGACGCTTTTCGACGCCACTGCTGCAGACGACTATTGAAAACATTGGGACAAAAGGAGAAATTGCTCAAAACGAGCAATTTCTCCTTTTGCCAAAATGTTTTCAACTTTTGAAAAATTTAGGCAATTATACCTTCAATTATAGAGATTTTCAGTGTTTTTGCCTAGATTTTTTTTCAAAAGTCGTCTGATGCAGATTTCTTGTATGTGGGAAAGGGTTAAGTAGTTTCATGAACCCGGGCCCTAGTAATATTTACAGTCAGATCATGCTCATGTTTTCAAAAGGTCATTATTTACTTAAATCGTTGGTCTGTCAGCTCAAAATATGTTTTTACATATTCGTTTTTCAAAAGACATAACATAAAATCCTAAAGTTAAATAAGAGGAATATATGCATAGCAATACATTGATGCAAACGGATATTGTCATGTATCACAAGAAAATCTTCAATTTATCCAACAGAACATATATATTAGAAGATCAGTGCAATGTATACAAGACTTAATTGTTTTTAACATACTATATTTAATCTATTTTATCAATGTTTTTGAGCTTTTATCTTTTGCCTTTTTCTAAAGATTCATTTTTATACGCCCGTTTTGAAAAAACTGATCGTATTATAGTTTTACCTGCGGCGTATGGTCGGGCGGTCGGGCGGGCGGGCGGCGTCCAGTATGTTGTCAGCTCAATAACTTTGGAAGCCTTTGTGCAATCATCACCAAATTTTGTCAGAATGTGTATTGGGATAATATATCGGACAAGTTCGATAACTAGCCATATGGCTTTAGTCAATCAAGAGTTATCGCCCTTTAATTATAGAAATTACCAAAAATTGGTCTTGTCAGCTCAATTACTTTAGAAGCCTTTGTCCAATCATCACCAAATTTTGTCAGAATGTGTATTGGCATAATATCTCGGACAAGTTCGATAACTATCGATATCGCTTTAGTCAATTGAGAATTATCGCTCTTTAACTATATAAATTACCTAAAATTGGTCTTGTCAGCTCAATAACTTGTGAAGCCTTTATCCGATCATCACCAAATTTAGACAATATGTTGATTGGCAGAATATCTTGGTCAGGTTTGATAACTTACAACGTTATCTTAGTCACTATACAATTATGTCCCTCGAAATGGCAACAACTGTACTAACAGTGTCCGCTCTCTAAGTTTGGCTGACGTACAACCCATTACCACTATACTTGGTCTCAAAAAACCAGGACGGGCGTATTTTGTGACATTTGGCGCTCTTGTTATTTTTTATTTTGGTCATACGTGTCCGTTTTAAACTGACTTTTATTGATATTCGAATATTTTCTAAAAGCTAAATATGCTGACGTGTTAGGCCTTAACCCTTTCCCACATAATGCAAATCTGCACCAGACGACTTTGAAAACAATCATGCACAAAGCTGGAATTTCTCTATTATTCAAACTATTATGTTGAAAAAAGTTGAAAACATTGTGGAAAAAGGTGAAATTGCTCGTTTTGTCACAATATGTTCAAAAGTAGTCTGCTGCAGATGCGTTAAAATGAGTCTACAAGTGGGAAAGGGTTAAAATGATGTGTCACTGCGATAACACCATCACAGCGTATCAAATCGCTGGCTTTATCTTCCAAATATCCTACTTTCAATTTTTAATTACTTGTTAAGTGTTTGAAAATACATTTTGTATTACAGCTATTTGCTTTATGTGCATTTTCTGTTTGCCCATATTATTATCAATTGCACGCGTTTCGTTTAAAAAAGCGTGAACTATTTGTCTGGTAAGCACTTATGTGCATGGGTAGCACGGGATATTTGTAAGGGTTATTTGTATAAATGTTTGTGTATTGACGTGATAAGTTCATTCTACCAGACGACAGAAAGCAGTTTACATCTTGTTTTCAAAAGTTCATTACTGTTAACATAACTACAAGTTGTATAGAATGACGTCTGACAATCAAAATAAGTCATTGAAAAATTGACACAGGTTTCCAGAGTTCTTTTATACCGTGAATGGTTGTATCATTGGTTGTTCCTGGGCGAGACGGATTTTTAAACATATTGCTTTACTTCTCAATTCAGATGTTTCATTAATTAGATACATACTGTTAGTATAGTGCAATACGTATTACAGGCTTCCACATTACGTACATGTACTTCACTGTGTAACTGCTTCTTGCTCAATGAATAGATTCGCCGTCTGGTATTTCCATATTGGTGTTTGTAGTTTAATTTATATGTTCTCTATAATCGAAACTGAGTGCGACTATACTCAATGGTTTAAACTGTCGAAAGAAATTTACCATTTGGAAGATGATGTTCTCGTTGGTGTGGTTTACGTTCCTCCTGAAACTTCAAAATATTTCAACCAGGAGAAACTTGATTCTTTCTTTTCGGAAATATCAAGTTTTTCCTGTAGGAACAAATATACAATATTACTTGGCGACTTTAACGCCAGATCATCAAACATTCCTGATATTGCTGATATGGACACAACTATATTTGATAGTATATATGTTAATATCAGCAGCATCTTTTGCACGGGTATACACGAACATCTGTGTAGAAATGCGAAATTCACAGGATAATGTTGACAACAGACTAGGCAGATTACTTGGACATTTCTGTAGAGTAAATGATTTTGTAATTTTGAATGGTAGATCATTTGTTGAAAAAATTGGACACTTGACATGTAAAGATACTTCTGTGAATGATTATGTTATTTTTATATGTGAATCACTACCATTATGTGATGGTTTTAATGTAGAAAACTTCTGCCCTATACTTTCCGATGTACATTGTTGTCTTAAGTTTAAATAATCTTCCATTAAAGTTGATAGCAATAACCAATTCGGCAAACCGAAAGATAAGATAAGTAAATGGAATGTAGATAAAAAGGAAGACTTTTTAACTAACATAAATATGTCAGTTATAAATGAGCTATCACAAAAACTTAGTAATACTAATGTTCCTTTGGACCAAAGTGGTATAAATGAGATAGGAGCCACTCTTGAAACTGTTATAACAGACTTCGCCAAGGACACATTTGGTGTAAACTCTAGTTTCCCGAAAATTAAATGTAACAAAAAATGTAAACTCAAGAAATGGTTTAATACCGAATGCAAAGTAGCTAGAAATAAATTGTATAGGTACAAACACAAGTACAGCCAGATCCGTGAAGTTAGGTTGACGATTGACGAATTGACGAGTGACGAACTGTGACATTTGATTAGGTCCGTGAAGTTAGATTGACGAGTGACGACTGACGAACAGTACCTTTTTAGGTTCGTGAAGTTAGGTTGCCGAGTGACGAATTGACGAACTGTGACATTTTTTTAGGTCCGGGAAGTTAGATTGACGAGTGACGACTGACGAATTGTAATTTTTTTAGGTTCGTGAAGTTAGGTTGCCGAGTGACGAATTGACGAGTGACGAACTTCAAAATTTAGACTATTGATATAGTTCCAGTATTCTTATGGAGATTTACTACTCATATTACGAATTATAATACGAACTTCCCTTTTATGCGATAGCATGGATTTTTGAATGACTGATTAATAACTTTGAGAGGACATTAACATGGCTGTACTAGGTCCGTGAAGTTAGGTTGACAAGTGACAAATTGACAAGTGACGTACTGTGACATTTTTTAGATCCGTGAAGGTAGATTGAGGAGTAGAATTGACGAAAAAATATGTTTCTATAAACTATATTTCTGTCTTTAAGATAATGTATCTGGACGTATTAAATGCAAGTTAGGCCCTATTTCAAATTTTATGTCAATCAGTCATTCAAAAGAGCTTCGTCAAGTTCGTCACTTTGTCAATTTGGTTGAGGAATTGACGGGGAAAGAAATATCTAAAAACTTTATTTCTGTCTTTTAGATAATGTATCTAGACGTATTGAATGCAAATTAGGCGCAATTTCAAATGTGTTGGCTGGCTATCAGTCATTCAGAAGAGCTTCGTCAAGTTTGTCAATTCGTCAATTTGGTTGAGGAATTGACGAAAACAAATTCTGAAATCATTATTTCTGTCTTTTAGATAATGTATCTGGACATATTGAATGCAACTTAGACCCTATTTCCTATTGTATGGCCATCTGTCATTCAGAAGAGCTTCATGTTCGTCAACTCTTCAATTTTGTTGACGAATTGACGAACAAATATTTTTCTTAAACTTTATTTCTGCCTTTTAGATAATGTATCTGGACGTATCAAATGCAAATTAGGCCCTATTTCAAATGTCATGGCCATGAGTCATTCAAAAGAGCTTCGTCAAGTTCGACAATCGCCAACTCGTCAATTGTGTATATATCTAAATGCATTTATAGCCTTGATGTTTGTCAACGTATAAAACGAACCAAAATAAACGTTGTCAAACAGCACAGCACATTATTCTTCAGTTGAATACATACACAGGTTCTAGTTGATGGCTTTCTGTATTTAGAAAATGTTTTATGGTACGCGTCCACGCATGAAATTATCACATATACACTCATACTGTTGAGCGAAACCCTGAAGTTAAACAACGTGTATAGCTAAAATAAGTACAGTAACAACTGATATTTTCAAAAATATAAATTGCGTTCAATTGAGAAATGAGCATATTTAGTGTCCCTGGATATTTGTAATAATATGTTGGCATTACACACAGTGACTGACAGTGTTTGCTATTACCACAATTTGTTGTGCCAACAGTTAAGCCGTAGGTTGATTCAAGTATGTTTAATAAGTATTACTGTGATTTAAACTAGTTACGAATTGTCATTTCAAAGAACATCTTCCCTCAGGTTATACATATAGATGTGTTGTAAGCTCGTTTGAATGTAACTTAATATTTGCACAATGTATAATCCAGGTTTATACCAGGATACGCTACATTGCTTTTGATAAAATACGATCCTGTTTTTTATAGTATGAAAATATAAATATACAAGAGGCCCAATAAATCTAGATCGCTTACCTGATTCCATGAAGATATAAAGACGCATGGATTATTCCAGGTCTAAGTTAAAATGAATATAGGAGTTATGGTCTGAACACAGAAAACGAAAAATGTTTAGTAGAATATGAGAATGTTTGATACCAAGATGTACAAGTCCGTGAAGTTTGGCAAAGAGAACACCTCTATTTGAACAAATATAAATCTCAAATTGTTACCAATACTTAAGATTAAATTTTGTTGCAATGCAATCAGCAAGCAAAGTTACAGAGGGGGGTTACGGTGTGAATTAACCTCGCTGAGTCATATAGCTTTTCTGATAACTGGTGTTATTTATATTGTACTAACAATATAAAGAAAGGGGCATTCCCAAATATAATAAACAAGGGATTGCTTCTCCAGTTTCTACTAGATTCTCCATCATAGGAGTTAGTTTTAATCATAGGACTCAGAAAAAAACAATCACTTAGACATAGAACAAATTACGAGAACATTATGTTATTTCCTGCATATAAAAAGAGCTGAGATATTGAGCTGCAATGACAATTGAATTGTATTAAATAGTTAATTAAGATATATAATAAGACAATGAAACAATGATGACATTAATGGAAAGTGGTGATTTACAAGCGTATTTAAAAATGTTGTTATGTATCCCTAGGGAGTGCTCCTAAGAAAGGAGGAATATAGTCCATATACCGATACAAAATACAAGATACAAGGTGACAATGAGATTTGAATAAAGGCCTAATTGTCATTCAATGCGTCCAGAGACAGTATCTAAAAGACAGTTTTTCTTTTTAGATAAACATTTTTCGTCAATTCGTCAACAAAATTGACGAGTTGACGAATTGACGAATTTGACGAAGCTCTTCTGAATAACTGATGGTCATGAAATTTAAAAATAGGTCCTAATCTGCATTCAAAACATCAAGATACGTTTTCTAATAGACAGAAATAAAGTTTTTAGAATTTTTTAAAAAAATATTGTTTTTGTCAATTCGTCAACAAAATTGAAGAGTTGACGAATTGACGGACTTGACGACGCACTTCTGAATGACTGATGGCCATGCAATTTGAAAAGGGGCCTAATTTGCATGCAATACGTCCAGATACATTATCTAAAAGACAGAAATAATGATTCAGATTTTGTTTCCGTCAATTCGTCAACAAAATTGACGAGTTGACGAACTTGACGAACGCTTCTGAATGACCGATGGCCATGCAATTTTTTAAAAAAAAGGGCCTAATTTGCATTCAAGACGTACATTATCTAAAATACAGAAATTTATTTCTTAGAAAAATATTGTTTTTGTCAATTCGTCAACAAAATTGACGAGTTGACGAATTGACGAACTTGACGAAGCTCTTCTGAATGACTGGTGGCCATGCAAATTGAAAATGGGGCCTAATTTGCATTCAATACGTCTAGATACATTAACTAAAAGACAGAAATAAAGTTTTTAGAAAAATATTTGTTTCGTCAATTCGTCAACAAAATTGACGAACTTGACGAAGCTCTTCTAGTTTAGTTGAATCGTATTAAATTGTCACGTGTGTTACATAGAAGGAAATATCAAGTTAACTTTGGTTTAATATTTGTTTAATATTTACAAGGGGTGGGTGATACAGACTATTTACAATTACTGTGACTTAACTCGTTATTTATCATAAAAATCACGTAATGCATAGTTGGATAATTGAGCCTCCTTAAAATGTAGGGTAAAAAGAAAATGAAGGAGTAGTTTAATATGGTGTCTATTTAAAATGTTTAAATAAAACAGGTGATGGCATACATGTGATACATTAATGTTGATAAAATAACAACAATACCATTAAATATCTTTGCATTGAGTTTCCCTTGCAGTACACTATAGGTGGCATTTTGAAGAAGTTGTTCATACATTTAGGACAATTCAGTTGTTTCAAAAATATATTATGTATTTCTTATTGCATTGCTATGTTCATAAATTTGTGTTATATATGGGGATAGTGTTTGAGTATTGGATAATACTCAATTACTGAATTATCAGTATCATTGAGTATTGGATAATACTCAATTACTGAATTATCAGTATCATTTCTGGTTTGTTCTTTTTAGCATTGTGTTGAAATGTGATGTTTTGTTTATTCAAATCGGTCCAACCTTTGCGAGTGATTTATATATATGAACCACAATGTTGCGATTTGTTTAACATGTTTTGTTTTTAATATTAAGTCAAGTTCATTTCCACCCAGATGAAGTTTGCGAAGCAAACTTAACAGGGGTCGGTGCATGTGTCACCAAGGCATTTTAATGTTATATAAGTTGATTGATTATATGAATATGAATTATGTAATATAAGTCAGTGTAAGTTATGTAATATAAGTACATATGGGACCAAATGGTCACATGACTCCTTAAAAGAAAGAAAGAAAGAAAGAATTTCGGTGCAGATTGAGTTTAGAAACTTTGGCCACATGTACATACTAAGAGCTTTGGAAATTATAGCTAGAATTTGGGAAATTAAGAAGAATTATTGGAACTGAGACTTGAGAACTAATACCGTAAAAGTTATTGTGAATGATAGAGTCATATGATAGAAGTTAGAAAGTGAAGATGAACACATGATAGTTAATGAATATAAGTAATAAAGGATAATTAAATATAGTAACAAATACAGTGTCATGATTTAGCGATATATCCCCAGATATTATATGGTCAATCAAACGGCTGCATTTCACCTCATAAATTATTCATGAGTACGAGAGTTTAACGTTTGATTGGCCGCATGACATAAACCTCATGCGATACGAACATTACAGTGTAGTTACGGAGGAAATCGTGGTGCATGCTTTGCGAAGTTTCCGCGCTAGCCAATTTGCCCAGGGTATCATATATTTTATAAATGCCCTTTCCCAGGCCCGCGATTAAGTCTTAAATCGATAATCGAGTTGTGGCCTTTTGGTTACGGTTCTATAATCTGTATATAAACACAAACTTTTATTCTCTCAATATTTCTCAAAATATCCATACTGATTCGATAAAAAGGGTTTTCCTGTATCAAGGATTGCCAGAATTATAAGAAAATTACTGGAAGTCACACTCTCAGTCCCTATTATGGAAAGAAGTGGCCACAAAAAGTGGTCTGAAACAGGGTGAAAAAAGTAGGACAGAAAGATCAATTTGACCCTTTATTCCGCAAATCACTCAACAAAAGCGCGCGAGGGGTAAGTGTAAAATTTAACAGCTGCTAAAACTCTCAAAACGATAGGCAATCTATGGATGCAGTCAGAAAAACCACGTTTCCAGCTCCTTTTCAAGCAATTTTGAACGCGAAAGCTGGTATTCAAATTACCCTCTAAATTCACGCCTAGCTCTGAAACCAATGTTGTCAAACCAGAAGGAGAAGTGGGTTCAACCAGGGTGCCTAGCTCTGCAACCAATGTTGTCAAACCGGAAGGAGAAGTGGGTTCAACCAGGGTGAATACACTCACCCTGGTTCAACTGAAGAAATTAATCCCATGCTTAGAGCTTACTTTTCACATTTATAAACATCAAAATCAACCATTTACCCTAAAATGTACCCAAAACTTACTATTTGTCATTATTTCTATTTTTGACCCTGGCCAAAATCCAAATATCCCGAAAGTAAGTGTTATGTGTCACATTTTGGACCTAATACCTTTGAAAGTGAAAGTAGAATGCTAAATACCGGTTTTGTCCGGGGCCGATTTGGTCCAAAAGGACGGAACCATTTGCGCCTCGTGAATTCTTTCTTGCAGAATGCATGATCCCCAATTTCTTTGGATTTTTTTAAAGCTTAGTGGTAACTATTTACATGAGTAACGCTTAGCAAGTGTGACAATTGAGGGCTGACACTGGTCGATTTGCGTGGAAACAAGAACGAATGTATTTGGTGTATTGTGACATAGGATAAACAAGAATTTATTTGGTAGTAGTTGACCTACCAATTGAAAACGCTTGTGTGCTGCGATATTGTGATTGGTTCTGAAAAGCTGAAAGGTATCCTGTTTCTTTAAAGGAGAAGCACATTAATATGGGAGTTGGAGCAGTGAAACTTTTTTTAGATCAAGTGAAGTGAGGTAAGACTTGTATTGTTGGCGATAATGTTGCATCCATACATTATGGGATACTGTACCTAGTTAAACATTACTTTTCGTCCCACTACCTTTTCGCTACGATTTCTCTTCCATTTTCGTGCATGCAGCAACATGCAGATTAAATAAACATTGATGTTCTGCACATACATTTTGATAATAGTCATTGCATTGAAATATAGATTACGTGGATGCACCAGGTTTATTTTTTGTAATTTTGGGCATATAAACTATATATATAAACCCATAGAATTCGGAATTTTTGCTTTTTCTTTCGCACAACTCGGGAACTTTTTCATAAATAATATCACGGGTGTTTGTATTGATTGATAATTTTATGCCCCTATATTGAACCCTTTCCCTCATATAGACGCTTTCTGACGCCTTTTTGGAAACATAGTGACAAAAGAAGAAATTCCTCAAAACGAACAATTTCTCCTTTTGCCACAATGTTTTCCACTTTATGTCATAGGTTATCCATTCAATTATAGAGATTTTCCATTTTTTGACAAAATATGATTAAAGTCGTCTGCTGCAGAATTGTCGTATGAGGGAAAGGGTTAAGGATAGTAATATAGTGAAGTTATCAATGATCAATATCGGTGCATACACCTGTGAATATGTACCTGGATATTAAAGCTGGAGTGTATGTCTCTGTGAATAGACGTTTCCAGGTAAGGGAAATAACAGTTTTATTTATATTTTCTTCTTTGTTTCCTTTTTTCTCTCAACTTCTGATTGGGAATTTTTATTGAAAAATTTGGAAAAAAAAATACTTTTTGCTTTTTGGAACATGACTCATACCTGCTATTGTTCGATTTATTCAAGTGAGAGCTGTCAAAATGTGGGACCTGTCACTTGACATCTTCCTAGTCCTACATAGAATGACATTGTATATGATCAATTTTCATTTTGTTATTATTCTCCATGCATACACAAGCCAAATAAATAACATGATAAAACAATCAAGTGATTGTCAAAATTATTTGGACTAGACATCTATCTCCAAACTCGGCAGACATCAAAAACGATTCACCACAATAATGACTCACAAGATAACGGTTAGCCACAGCTGAATAGTGAATAACATTTCACCACAGTTAAATAATGATTTTGTTTCACCACAGTCATTTTTAGCAGGACTTTTCGGTGATTGCATTGGATTGAATTCATAAACTGGTTAAGTGTTTGTACTAGTAATTTTTTTTCTAAAAGGTTAATTTAACCATCACGACCTTAGAGCTTAGATATTTGTGGTGTAGAATTGTTGAGTGGTCCTCTACCAAGATTGTTCAAATTATGCCCCAATGGTAAAAATTGGCCAGCGTCCCGGCGTTTGAAAATAAATAAATAAAGCAAACTTAACTGTAAATTATATCCAATGTCACTCGTTCTTTTATATGTCCTTGTTAATTTTAAAACTCACACACCATAATCATTTGATTCTGTGCAAAGTTCCAAAAACCGAGTCCATCCGCAGCCATTTTGAAATTGACTTTCAAGTCAGAGGCAATCACTGACCAGTGTAATTACAAAAAGCATTAGTGTGATGGTCCTGTTGTATCAACTCTTTAGAAAATGATTATCCTATAAAACATTTGTCACTTAAACAATTGTATTCAATTGAAATTGTTATTTAACTGTTCCAAATGCACCTATCAAGTTTTTGGGGGCGGCGGGCATACACAGGACTTTAGACAGAAGACGATTCCTGACAGGCGGGAATTTGACACGCCGAATGATTCCGGGTCCCGGGAAATAGACATTGGCCAGATTTTACATCCCGGTACCCGGAGTACGCAAAGCATCTCCCACTATGGGAATTTAGACAAATTTTTTGGCTCTAGGGTGGGTTATTAGACCCCAAAAAGGAAAACTTGTCTAATTCTCCGGGATCTGCCCGCCGCAAACAAAAAAACATTTTTAAACATTTTGGTCCTTAATTTCTTCCATGTTTTCTATAGTCGAGAAAACTTCAATGAATGGAATCATGTGACTTCAAATTCCTATGCTGTCATAAGCAGTTAATTGACAAAATGTGAAAGAAAAAATCAACAACAGGTTTTCTACTCAAAAAATGACGTTTCTTGTTGGTGAGGGGTCAGGGCATGTAGGATTTTCTTTTTATTATAGGTAACAATCATGGTGTGTCGTAATTTCTGAGAATATTTTGTGAGAAAAAAAAATTGTAGCATTTGAAAGTCGGGATAACGGGGTTTCACGTTGGAATCATACGACATCCGGTTTTGCGCGCGCAACAAAGAAAACACCGGTTTTGTGTTTACCTTGGTATAAATCATAGTACCTGCTATATAGATCTTGAGGTATATATGGAAACATCTTCCTGTCTCTTCCAAGAGTATTCAAATTATGCCCCTGGGGTCGAAATAAGCCCCGCCCTGGAAGTCACCTGTTTTACATAGAGTTATATCTATATACTATAGGGAAAAACTTTAAAAACCTTCTTGTGTTAAAAGGAAAGGCGTAGAGCTTAGATATGTGAGGTGTAGCATTGCCTCATGGTCCTCTACTAAGATTGTACAAATTAAGCCCCTGGGGTCAAAATTGGCCGCACCCCTGTTGTTGTATGTTTTACATAGCGATATATACTGGAAAACTTTGAAAATCTATTTGTCTGAAACTGAATTTAGATATTTGGTGTGTAGCATTGTCTCGTGGTCCTTCACCAATATCTATCAAATTATTTCCCTGGGGTTAAATTGGCCCTGCCCAATGGATACATGCTTACCAACCTTTTCTCATTCTCAAGGGGGAGTTTCATGATCTCAAAGTGGGAGATTGGGGTTTGAAGGGGGAGATTTTCAGCGCAATGAATTTAACAGTAGAAATTTTCATGACAGAACAGAATTTAGATAACTATGCAGGAGACAATACTTTCAATATTTATAGGAAAAGAATAAAATAGATTCATTTTGAGAAAATTTTCTATTTAACAGAATATTTTTGTACCAATGGAATCTTTGTTAATCTAATTGACACAGGGAAAGATCATAGTTACATTACATTGTTTTGAACTTGTTGAAAGAAAGGGCCTTGAATCAGTGACATATTAAGAAAATTTAATAGGAATCTTACTTCAGTGATCTTCTACTTAATTTGTTCAAGCCTTATTAATTGGTTACAAAAACATAGCAACCTCGCGTAGTCACAAAAGGGGTAAATTGAACTTTTAGCTACAAATGACAACTCCTACCATTCCACGCTACCAATTTCAACGTTACTTCACAGGAATGTTCCTTTGATGGTCCTCTTTCAAAATTGTTCAAGGACTTACATTCTGTGTAGAACTTTTGTTGCTGCGGCATCAGAAATTGAGAAAAAAAAAAAAACTTTAAAAACCTCCATCTCCATAATCCATTTGTCAGATTCCAAGATAATTTGGCAGAAATATTCTTTCACTCCTTGCAGTTTCATTTTAACTGCTGATCAAATTTTCACAGACATTTGTAGTTAAATATTTGCTTCTAATTAACTATCATTCAGGTGATCGATTTAGGGCCATCTTGGCCCTCTTGTTTAAAATATCTTGACTAAATATCTTTCTGCTTAAAGCCCTTGTGTACAAAAATGTCAAGTGTAATGTATTACAAACTATTGAAATTGTAGCAGATCTCTCAACATTGTTTAACCCTTTCCCTCATATAGACGCTTTTTGACGCCTCTGCAGCAGACAGCTTTTTGAAAACATAGTGACAAAAGAAGAAATTGCACAAAACGTGCAATTTCTCCTTTTGCCACAATGTTTTCTACTTTTTGTCATAGGTTATCCATTCAATTATGGAGATTTTCTATTTTTTGACCAAATACGTTCAAAGTCGTCTGCTGCAGAATTGCCATATGAGGGAAAGGGTTAACCCTTTCCCTCATATAGACGCTTTCTGACGCCTCTGCAGCAGACAGCTTTTTGAAAACATAGTGACAAAAGAAGAAATTGCACAAAACGTGCAATTTCTCCTTTTGCCACAATGTTTTCAACTTTTTGTTATAGGTTATCCATTCAATTATGGAGATTTTCTATTTTTTGACAAAATACGTTCAAAGTCGTCTGCTGCAGAATTGTTGTATGAGGTTAAGAGATAATGAATGTTACAGAGGTCCAGATAAGTAGGAAGTATACAGTTCTTTTCCCCACAATATCTCTCTTATCATCCAATCATTTCACATTATATAGTTCTATCAAACATATTCAATTTTAAATAATACTACATATACTACTTAAATGACCGTAGCTGTCGCTGCGCTATAAAACAGTATACATTCATTCATTCTCTCTTATCATCCAACCAAACTCTATGATGTTGGTACTCAAAAGAATTGTCTCATTGAGACAATTCTTTTGAGTACACACAGCATAGGGTTACAGGATCAAATAAAAATTTCAGAACATGCAAGATGCCTCTTATCTGGATCTCTGATTTCATTTATTTGAGATTGAATTTGAACAAATATCAAACAAGATAAATATGTTTAGATATCTTTTAAACTTCAGGGACTTTATGATTATATGATGTCCCGTTTTGATCAGCATCATGACACTGAAGAACATATACGCCAAGTACGTGGTTTGCCAGACAAGTCCAACAAGACACTTTTGTTTGAGACAAATGATACCACCGGTACCAAGAGACATGACAACAGAGATGCCGTAAAGTTACTGTGTGTGGACATTTCAAAACTCTCAAGATTAGTCCAGTTTATATTGCTGACAGTTTCAGTTTTTATCTTCTATCTCATCTATGGATATTTCCAGGTAATTTGTGTGTTTGTCTGATATTCTTTTTTTTAACTTAAATGAGCTTGTGCTACTTAAATTCTCAATATATTTTTATAAGTAATCTTCTGATGGTACAAGGATAAAAACCAATTACATGTACTTTGTATGCTGTGATATAAAGCTATTGTTATCACCCTGTGTCCATCATCCATTGTGTGTCCTCAACAAGTACCATGTTATTAGTCGCCGGGCAGAAGCCCGCGACTTCTATTTTTTCGGAAATCACATGGGAGGGGGGATTATTATTAGAAAGAAACACATTTAGATGTCTTGAACATAAATTACAATTGTGTTTGTTTAAAAACACTAAGTAATGACAAATCTAAAATGAAATAAATATTCCGATGTTTTAGGTATTTTCAGTTTCTTTATTTTGACTCGCATTTATGTTTTTTTGTTTTATTTACGAAGACAAAACAGTCCCTATTAGCTAGACTGGTATACTTTATTTTACACTATATACTACATGTACTCAAAAGGCGATAACTACAAACCTTTACGTCGCACAGTCTAATTTCTTGACATATGCGCACCGTGCTGCTTGAAGCAGACTGTTTGTTATGTGTAAATAACAAGATGAAAATGACCTCGAATATTCTCCGTTTAATGGCAATTTTAACTTACTGAATGTTATTTTCATGTTCAAAGAGATGTCTTGATTTGTGAAGAAGGCATTTTATAATGTTTATCCATGTATATCTAAAATATGAAATGTTTCTAAGCTAAAACTCTTGATCGCGTGACTCGCGAATACCAACTGCGTAGATCAATCTCCTTTGCAGAGATCCGCTCTTTACACTCACTTAAAAAATAGTAAATTTTAGGTGATTTAAAATGTTTATTTAGTTCGAAACAAATGAAGAAAAGAACAAACCGAGATAAAAGTAGTTTTAATAGAAAAATTACTTTGAACGAACACTCTGCCTATAAAGAGTTTCAAGAACGACACCTCTGCGAATAAGAAAGAATTGGGTCTTTCGTACAAAATTATTTCGTCCTTGACAATTTTAAATGTGTCATTTAATTCCCTAAAGGCATATTGCTTCCGATCTGCATATTGTTATGCATCATTGACACAAGGGCGCTCATCATAATATAATTTTAAAAACATGAGTAGTTTGTTTTTTTCATTATAAAAAAGGAAGGAAAGAATTAAAATAAATTAACATGTTGTAGGGCTCAGTTTATGTTCGAAATTAAGTTTAAATTATACAAAAATTTCAATCAGATTTAACTGTTTAGTTAATATTATATTTCGAAGGTGGTCTAATTTATAAATATTGGACTACATTATTTCAACATTTGTTAAAGTATGATATAATTAGGATGCCAAGCTAATATCATTTTGAGAAAAAGAGAAAACTCATGTCTTCAGCGATTTAACCCTTATCTAATTGTTTTTAAAGTAGATTGCTGCAAAGTTGTCAACTGTTGACTTTAATAGAGGAAAGGTAAAATGACGTGCTATTGCATGCAAATCCTAAATTGTCTGTTTTGTGGTTTCATTGAAAAATAATAAAATTCAAATATTCTGACAAATATCTTGAAAAGTGTATGTGGAATTCACAAATCTTATAATTATTCCTTAATGAAAGCACAGTATACATACTTAGACTAATGATTGGCAAGATTTCTCATTTCCATTACTGTTTATGATCAATAATTAGTTGGTTGTGTGTATGGTCAACCTACTTTGGAACGGAGATTGATCATAAACAATGAAAGGCTTCAATTATCATTCACTTCGTATCAAAACAATGCAAGTTATGATACATTTCCACTTGACCCCCACCCCTGATGTTCCAATATGCCCCTCAGTTGATAACTGTTTATTACTATAATGTTAGTGTTATGCATAACTGCACTATGGATATCTGGCGACATTGATGCGTTGCATCAACTTTCTCTTGTAACAGGGACATAGATAAGATCTTATCTACGTCTCTGGTTATAAACTCTTTTCATAGTACAGGCAAATTTTGATTAAGACAAACATTGCGGTAAACAAGATAAGCAAGTTTAGCTTGTACTTATTATTATGACAATGATAAGATTATTTTATGAACTGTTAACTATTTACGGTTCATAGACTTATCTTATTTTATCAGTGTCATATTAGTTGACAAGTGAAATATTTAACCCATAACCTGTAACCCTTTTTCCACCAACAACAACTGATTTTGTAAATCAGAAACAAACAAAGCAAAAATATGTTTCATTTCTTTTAATTAAAAGGCTTTCTTTTACAACATAACTACCAACTAATTATTGATCATAAACAGTAATGGAAATGAGAAATCTTGCCAATCATTAGTCTTCAAGATGTTTGTCAGAATATTTGAATTTTATTATTTTTCAATAAATCCACAAAACAGACAATTTAGGATTTGCATGCAATAGCACGTCATTTTACCTTTCCTCTATTAAAGTCAACAGTGGACACCTTTGTTGCAATCTACTTTTAAAACAATGAGATAATGGTTAAATCGCTGAAGACATGAGTTTTCTCTTTTTCTCAAAATGATATTAGCTTGGCATCCTAATTATATCATACTTTAACAAATGTTGAAATGTAGTCCAATATTTATAAATTAGACCACCTTCGAAATATAATATCAACTAAACAGTTATATCTCATTGAAATTGTTGTATAATTTAAACTTAATTTTGAACATAAACTGAGCCCTACAACATGTTAATTTATTTTAATTCTTTCCTTCCTTTTTTATAATGAAAATAACAAACTACCCATGTTTTAAAATTATATTATGATGAGCGCCTTTGTGTCAATGATGCATAACAATATGCAGATCGGAAGCAATATGCCTTTAGGGAAATAAATGACACATTTAAAATTGTCAAGGACGAAATAATTTTGTACGAATGACCCGATTCTTTCTTATTCGCAGAGGTGTCGTTCTTGAAACTCTCTTTATAGGCAGAGAGTGTTCGTTCCAAGTAATTTTTCTATTAAAACTATTTTTTTCTCGGTTTGTTCTTTTCTTCATTTGTTTCGAACTAAATAAACATTTTAAATCACCTACGATTTACTATTTGTATGTGAGTGTAAAGAGCGGCTCTCTGCAAAGGAGATTGATCTACGCAGTTGGTATTCGCGAGTCACGCGATCAAAAGTTTTAGCTTAGAAACATTTCATATTTTAGATATACATGGATAAACATTATAAAATGCCTTCTTCACAAATCACGACTTTGAACATGAAAATAACATTCAGTAAGTTAAAATTGCCATTAAAAGGAGAATATTCGAGGTCATTTTCATCTCGATATTTACACATAACAAACAGTCTGCGCATATGTAAACAAATTAGACTGTGCGACGTTGTAGTTATCACCTTTTGAGTACATGTAGTTAAAATTGCCATTAAAAGGAGAATATTCGAGGTCATTTTCATCTCGATATTTACACATAACAAACAGTCTGCGCATATGTAAACAAATTAGACTGTGCGACGTTGTAGTTATCGCCTTTTGAGTACATGTAGTCTATAGTGTAAAATAAAGTATACCAGTCTAGCTAATAGGGACTGTTTTGTCTTCGTAAATAAAACAAAAAAACATAAATGCGAGTCAAAATAAAGAAACTGAAAATACCTAAAACATCGGAATATTTATTTCATTTTAGATGTGTCATTACTTAGTGTTTTTAAACAAACACAATTGTAATATGTTCAAGACATCTAAATGTGTTTCTTTCTAATAATTATCCCCCCTCCCATGTGATTTCCGAAAACCTATTAAAAATAGAAGTCGCGGGCTTCTGCCCGGCGACTAATAAACATACACTTATCAATGTACGCTTTTAATAATTACAATGACAAATCACTGTTTTGAATTTCTACAATGATATTTTGATTATAAAGATTTTGAAAACATAACCTGTTCATCAACCACAAATCAAATAGACTGTAAACTTTGTGAATCATTTTCATTGATTATGTTCGCAGTTTAACCTACCCGTGGATGCTTGAAAGTAATATTAATTTCGATCAAACCGTATTTGAGTCCCTTCTTCTTATAATCTTTACTATACATTCTTCAACACTTGATTCATTATGAACAAGTAGAGACTACCATAACCATTCTCACATATAGCCGCTGTCTGACGCTCCTGCAGAAGACGACTTCTGAAAACATATTGAGAAATTTCTCCTTTGGCCACAATGTTCACAACTTTATTCAATAATTATACCCCCACAAACGTAGTT
Source organism: Serripes groenlandicus (assembly GCA_031761405.1). Classification (NCBI taxonomy): domain Eukaryota; kingdom Metazoa; phylum Mollusca; class Bivalvia; order Cardiida; family Cardiidae; genus Serripes; species Serripes groenlandicus. The sequence continues at coordinate 117,995,494 of JASEVX010000001.1, read as the reverse complement.
TGAAGGGGGTATACTGGAATCAGCCTGTCATGCGGTCCGTCGGTCCGTCTGTCCGCAAAATCTGTTCCGTTATACTCCTCCTTCAGTTTCTACCTGATTGACTTGATACTTGGCATAAATGTTAATCAGGAGTAGTAGATGTGCAAGACGCAAATTTCATGTTCCTGTGACCTTGACCTCTGACCTTGAAATAGGAATTTGTTTTGTTAAAATCTAATCTGTTGTACTCCTCCTTCAGTTTCAACCTGATTTACTTCATACTTGGCATAAATGTTAATCAGGAGTAGTAGATGTGCAACACGCAAATGTCATGTCCCTGTGACCTTGAGCTTGACCTCTGACCTTGAAATAGGATTTTTTTTTGTTAAAATCTAATCTGTTGTACTCCTCCTTCAGTTTCAACCTGATTTACTTCATACTTGGCATAAATGTTAATCAGGAGTAGTAGATGTGCAACACACAAATTTCATGTCCCTGTGACCTTGACCTCTGACCTTGAAATAGGATATATTTTTTTTTTTTTAAATCTAATCTGTTGTACTCTTCCTTCAGTTTCAACCTGATTTACTTGATACTTGGCATAAATGTTGATCAGGAGTAGTAGATGTGCAAGACGCAAATTTCATGTCCCTGTGACCTTCACCTCTGACCTTGAAATAGGATTTTTTTTTTGTTAAATTCTAATCTGTTGTACTCCTCCTTCAGTTTCAACCTGATTTACTTCATACTTGGCATAAAATTTAATGTTAATCAGGAGTAGTAGATGTGCAAGACGCAAATTTCATGTCCCTGTGACCTTCACCTCTGACCTTGAAATAGGATTTTTTTTCTTAAAATCTAATCTGGTGCGTCATGTCATTGCAACATACTACAGTGACCACTTGATTGTGTCTGGTGCTGTTCCCTTCAAGAAGCTGTGCTAGTGTCAAGAGGTAGAACATGATATTATATTACATTATAGCTACTGTAAACTACCTAAATTACGTAAGGATTTTATATTCCCTTATATTCGCAAGCTGATCTCCTCGCGAAATTAATACCTTGCGAAAATATAACGATCAGAAGTGAAATTTAAACTTCTGCTACTTATTCTCAAAATTAAAATATCAAAATATCAAAATCATGATAAATATCGAAAATAGGTCCTCGCGAATATTCAGTAGTTTACAGTAAAAACCTTGTTACTCTTTGAATAAAGAATGTGGTTCATTTTCTTCTTGTTTGTTTGTTTTCTGAAACTAGAAAACTAAATCAAAACTTATTTCATGAGGAAATAGTACTTTATGCGAATTGTATTTTATGCATTAGAAAATGTTCCTGACAAAATTTCTTTAAAATTAGATTTGTATATTGCTTTTTGATATCATCTGAGTCAAAGATAATACTGTGAGATATAATATGTGTCAGGGGTTGGGGCGGGGGTAATTATCACCTTTAGTGATAGTTCTAGTTGTTCCTGCATTTGTAAAGATCTTCTATATTTTTGACTTAATGTTTTCAAAGTCATCTGCTGCCGGAGAATGGTTATTCTGGGAATAGCAAACATCACTTTTATGATGTTTTGCTCTTTTCATGATGTTTGCTCATTTGTTATTCTTTTACTCTTTTATGATTTCCGACTGTTTTGAACTCTTTAAAATGCACCACTATTCAATGTAGTACTACTGTACAGGTGAAGTTATACGTTGAATGACTTAAAATGTACTCAAACCATTTTGATAAAATTAAGAATAACGTTGCTGTAAATGACGAAATTGTTTGAGCGTCGAGCATAAATTATCAAAATAACTTTGACGTCATTTCAACAATTAGTAACACATGACTTTCTTTGACATCCATTACGGCATCAATATTCCTAATACAAATCCACACATATATATATCAAACAAAACTAGACAGGTTGGACTATATGAAAATGTGAAAATCCCAAAATCGAAGAAGTTGTCACTATCACCAGTTTTCTCATGGAGTGGCCCATATATATTAGACAAGATCATTCCCAGATCATTAAAAGAATACACTTGTTTGATCTCTAGGAGCAGTTATGAATATAAACTGAACATTCACATTTCATAAAACAATTTCTGAAACCAAAATTTGTCCAGCTTTTCAAAACTGATTTTTATTTCTTTGGTTTACCAAAGAAGTATAGTTACGGGAAACTCAGGGCTAACCTCGTTAATTCCAGTTCTCATGTTGCCTACGCCTGAATGTAGTTCTACCAATATGCACTGCATTTTCAAATAATTCAGCATTATTGATAAAGAAACACAATAGTTATCTTATAAGTTGTATGGTGTCGTCTAGTTTTTGGAAAGGAATTTCGTATTGATATGTAATAGAGTGTTTTAAATAATCGAACGCGGTAGAATTGATCCTTACACTTATTTCGACCGAAGTACACACAACCGATTTGCCGATACACCGGTACCAAATGATTAGCCTACGCGCAATGTAGTACCTGATTTTAAACGCTTACGCTTGAAGTACAATCAAAGGAACCCAGTAATTGCTGAAAATTGAAAAAAATATAATTAGGATTTAATTAATCTTCAAAAGCGCATTGACATATGTATAATTGATGGTCTTTTATAGCGCAAGAATATACTAACATATGCTACCGGAAATTCCCATATGTAGTAGGTAACTTCAAATATGGGGTACGTGTTAATACCGGAATATACTGAATATACAGAAATAGACTTTAATATACTGAAATACACTTGTGTTATTACACAAATAAGCATTTTTGAATCGACTCATGGCCTTTTATATGTATCAATACCGCTTAGAGTTGTTGGTCAGTCCGATTAAAAAATGAATTAACACTACACAACAATAAAACAAGTAAAGTGTGAAATACACAATCCTGTCAAAAGGATAAAACGGGTGTAAAGTTGTCAGCTGACAAGATGGAATCCAACCCGGGAAAATTTCAACAAATATGAAGTAATGAAAGACAATACTTTTCTGTGGTGTATGTCGATTCAAAACTGCTTATTTGTGTACTACACGAGTGTAATTCAGAGTATTTCGGTATATATTCAGTATATTTCGGTATATTTCAATGTATTCCGGTATTTCCCACGTATCCCGAGCGTGCAAACCTGTTATGTTTTCGTTTTTCCTTTTATATGCAATTTCGGTGTTTTGAAATAAGTTGCATAGCCTCTCTGTAAGTATTATTTCTGTGTTTTGCTTTTATAAAAAAATGTGATTGTTCAATTGAACTGTCAATCTGCCATGTTGTTTATTTGAAACAAAGTTATCTTCGTACCCTAGTTATTTTGTACTCATTTTGACAGCTATTTCTACTTTCGTTAAAGTGTTACAAACTCCTTTCAATAACTTTCATTTATAGAAATATGCCTTAATAACACCTCAATAAAGTCGTCTTTCTTTTGTATCTGGGCTACGTGCCTGGACACACGTATTGTAGTTAAAAAACCCAGCTGCTTTCCCCTTTATCATTGAGGCCTAAGTTACGCTAATCAGAGTTGGGAAATGCTATATAGTCACTAATATTTTATGAGTCGCCTGTTGAATTTCACACAATTGGGTAAAAAGGCGAAAAAGTATCTTGAAGATTTAATTTATTAACCTTTTGTTTTATTTTCCAGTGCTGTAACGCATCATTTATAAATTTCCAATGTGACAGAAGTTCCCAGAAGGATGGATCGGATGGAGCTATCATAGCCAAAGTCAGAAAATTGTGGTCCATTGGATCTGAAGGCTGTAAACAATCAAACTGTTCCAATTGTTTCCCTACACAGCTGGTGTTTGGGGATTTAAAAACTGTGACGACATGAACAAACTCCAACACATGGCTATACAAACATTTCTGGGCATCGAAAGCAAACTTCTTTTATTGCCCTGGACGGTGAAACAGGACTTAATAGCCCACTCTACAGAAGACACTGATATAATTTGTCTTTGGCATAGACTATCTTGCTTACCTGTTTCACGCGTTGCACATTGCGTTTTGTCTGGGATAAAGCCAAAACAACGCTTTCAGGGGACACGTGGCAGTCGTTAAGCAAATACTGGAGGACAACTACCTCATAAACCTTTTTGATGTTTATACCATAAAAGATGTGTCGCGTGAATACATAATTAAGTGTTTGAACCTTAGTATGAGACACAAGCTGGAAACAACCTGGAGAGATGGGTTACATCAATCGCGAAAGCTGCAGACGTATAAACTGTTCAAAGACTGCTTTAAAACTGAGCAATATGTAGATAGACAATTGTCAATAAAACAAAGATCCGCATTGGTGTGATTCAGATGCTGTGTTTTCCCACTATCCATAGAATTGGAGTGATACAGGAGACCCGAGTACCACTAGATAGAAGAACCTGTAACCAAGGACACGTAAGACAAGACACACTTCCTTGTGTCGTGCCTAGGCTACAAGGAACTACGACATAAACATTTTGGTGACATCTTAGGGCAGGACAGTGATAACAACACTCTAAAAACAATGATGAGAAATATTGACTCTAAATCAATCGCTAACTTCCTCATTGAATCATACAAGAGCCAAATCAGATACTAAAGCATCGCCAGTGATATTTATTAAAAACATTGAACCATCTAAATTTAATAACTGTGATAAATTGTAGACATTATGTTGTGATGAAAGAGACTATATTAATTTTTCTGAATGCCTAAAGGAGAATTCATTCTCAAATTCAATACTTGCACAAACAAAACGAATACGATTTACTACTTAATACAATCACTGTATTAATTTACTAAAAGTAACGATAACGTGACCTTCATAAACACTTGCAAACATATATTTCAAAACAAGCAAGTTATCCTTTCATCACAATGTTTTCCACTTTAAGTAATAGTTTATCCATTCTGATGCAATGATAGAGATATTTTTTAAATAATGTTCAAAGTCAATCTGCCGCAAAATTGTTGCAGTGGTAAAGGGTTAAGTTAAATGGTTTCGGTATATAACTGAAATACTGTTGAAATGGTGTAAATCCAAATTATAACCGAAACATGGTACGTTTGTTTTAAGTTTGCTGTATGGACTTTGACATGTTGCTTATAATAATTTTTATTGAACAACGTGTCCTTAGATAAAAAAAATTGTTTACCATAATACAGTTTTTGAATTTGTTCAAGCTGTTGTGATTGGTTACAAAATCATAGCAACCATGCGTCATTACAAAAGGGGTAAATTGAACCTTTACCTACAAATGACAACCCCTACCATTCCACTCTACCAATTTCAAGGTAACTTTATAGGAATTTTTCTTTGATGGGTGTTTTTCAATCTCTTCAAAAACTTACAATCTGTGTAGGCATTATGTGTAGAACTTTGATTGCTGCATCATCAGAAATTGAGAAAAGTACCCAAACTTTCAAAACCTTTTCCTCAATAACAAGCTTGCAATGCTATAAAAATGAACATTTAGAGTCACTTTGAAAACAAATGTTCATTTTGAGTAACACTAAAACTTGCTCCTATGTTGTAAACCTGCATGTTTTACTAATCTTGGTCTTAAATTTTGATGTAAATGGATATGTGTATAAACACTGTTTGCTGTATTTCTATAAGCGCACAATGAAACAGTTTAAGTAGCATAGTTGAGTGTCATTCTGTAACAGAAACAAAGGTCTTTGAGACTAGAATACATTCAGACAAACCTCCACCTTTGTGCAATTTGATCTGATTGATCAGATAATATGCATGCTCAGATTGATGTTTATCGTAAAGAGTTATTGATGTTTTCAAGTGGTCAATAGATATATAATGATACAATTATTTTTGCTTTGGCAGATCTGTTATTCATTTGTCTGATGCGTTTATCTGCTCACCTGTCACATAGTGACAAGGTGAGATATTGTAATCACACTTTGTCTGCCATACGTCCACAATTTCTTAATAACACGATAAACTCTTATTTTAATCAGATTTATATCAAACTTATCCAGAGCTCGGTTCTTTTCGTAAACCAGTCAGGTCCATCAACGCACAACTGGATTATGGCCCTTTAAAATTGGCAAGATTGTTATAATTGACCTTGTGAACACGATAAAAGCTTCATTCATTATCTTATGTTTATCAAACTTATTCAATAGCTAGATATCTGTGACAGCTCGGCTCCTTTCGTAGATCAGCCAGATATGTTTATGCATGACACGACTATGGCCCTTTAAAATCAGGAAAATAGTTATAATTGACCTTGTGAGCACAATAAATCATTATTTATCACCTGGTGCTTACCAAACTTATTCAGTAGCTAGATATCTGTGAGAGCTTGGTTCCTTTCGAAAACCATTTATGCATGTCAGGATTATGACCCTTTAAATTGGCTGAATTGCTATAATTGACCTTGTGAACATGATAGAGTCATCATTTACGTTCCAATGATTACTAGGAATTTGCTGTGCTCGAGTGGTCAGCATCGAGGATTTCGAAACAGGGTGTCCCTGGTTCGATCCCCAGTTGCGGCAATTCGGTCATAGTGGAGTGCCCTTGGGCAAGGCACATTTTCTAACCTAGTACTGATTTATTTATCCAGGGATCATGAATAATAAAATTTAATTGTGCGCTAAATGACCTTAGCTGTCTATGCGCCATAAAACAATATACATTCATTCCAATGATTACCAAACTTATACAGTATCTATGTATGCATGAGAGCTTGTTTCCTTTTGACCAAAGGCCCTCATGGGCCTCTTGTTCTTATATGTAAATTGTAAACTGTTAAAATTTGGCACAAATGTTTCTTAAAAAACATGGTTGTTTTAAACACATTAACAATCTAATTAATCAGGTGAGCAATATAGGGCCATCATGAACCTCTTGTTATGAAAAGTAAACACATTTTAATAGCGCATCAAGGAAACAGCCATGCAGCAGTTCTAATTATTCGCATGTGTGAATAACTAGAACTGTTGCATTGCTCTTTGAAAAGGCAGTCTGGATTTCTGTCCACAGCAGGTCATAGTGTACTGCACATTTCTTAGCAATACTAATTTAATTGTAGTATGTATAAGCACAGTTATACTTAGATATAACCCATATACTGTTGAAATGGCATGAAACCCAATTTATTGTTCAAGGTTGATGCATGCATTTTAAAATGTGTTGACACAAGTAGTATGAACTGAAATTGGTACAGTATGCATACCCATTTTAGAGGAGTATTGCTTTCTGATCTGGGTCTACTTAATTTGTCAGTGTTTTAGACTGTCACCTTATTATAATGAGTAATGGTGATACATGTATCCAGCCTGTTTCCCAAAAGTAATATTTAAAAATAATAATAAAAATATAAAAGATTGGTGAATTCATTCTCTGTGTTTATGTGTTAAGAATTGATCGACTCACTATATGGTTTATTACCACCAATATTAGTCTGAGCATGAGATGTTTTGATTTGAAAAAGATCAGATGCCACATCACAGATACTTTCTTATTGTCATCTGCTGAAGTAATCTTGTCTGTTTGATTGACAGTTTATTGGGTAATGTTTTCACTTGACAAAACTGAGAGAATCTTAAATATTATTTGTATGTAAGAAGGAGGGAAACTAATAGTTTCTTTACTTCATAAAGCACAGCTTTTAATTGAGTATGCTTGTAAAAAATATCTTTGTTCCCAGAAATGCAAAACCCTTTTTCAACTTGCAGAGCATTTAATACATTTGCACCTGAAGACATCTGGAAACATTGTCACAAAGGGATATAAAATGATCATAGTGGTGATATATTTGCAACTATGTATTCAACTCTTTTCTTCTATGCTACCTTTATTTTTACATAGATTTTCCATATTTTTAGCTCACCTATGCACAAAGTGCAAGGTGAGCTATTGGGGTCACATTTTGTCCGGCGTCCGGCCAGCGTCCATTTATAAGTAATATTTAAAAATAATAATAAAAATATAAAAGATTGGTGAATTCATTCTCTGTGTTTATGTGTTAAGAATTGATCGACTCACTATATGGTTTATTACCACCAATATTAGTCTGAGCATGAGATGTTTTTATTTGAAAAAGATCAGATGCCACATCACAGATACTTTCTTATTGTCATCTGCTGAAGTAATCTTGTCTGTTTGATTGACAGTTTATTGGGTAATGTTTTCACTTGACAAAACTGAGAGAATCTTAAATATTATGTGTATGTAAGAAGGAGGGAAACTAATAGTTTCTTTACTTCATAAAGCACAGCTTTTAATTGAGTATGCTTGTAAAAGATATCTTTGTTCCCAGAAATGCAAAACCCTTTTTCAACTTGCAGAGCATTTAATACATTTGCACCTGAAGACATCTGGAAACATTGTCACAAAGGGATATAAAATGATCATAGTGGTGATATATTTGCAACTATGTATTCAACTCTTTTCTTCTATGCTACCTTTATTTTTACATAGATTTTCCATATTTTTAGCTCACCTATGCACAAAGTGCAAGGTGAGCTATTGGGGTCACATTTTGTCCGGCGTCCGGCCAGCGTCCATTTTACCCTTGTTAACACACTACAGGCTACATTTTGCCTCCAATCACCATGAAAGTTTGCCAGAACATTCGTCTCCATGAAATATCGGGCAAGTTTGGAACTGGGTCATGTCCGGTCAAAAACTAGGTCTCAAGGTCAAATTTGTGGAAAACCTTGTAAACACTCTGGAAGCTATATTTTTGGATTGAGCATGTTGCGTGGAAACTTTGTTAGGATGTTTGTCTTATTGATATCTAGGCCGAGTTCGAAACTGGCTCATGTCCTGTCATAAACTAGATCACTAGGTCAAATTTAAGGAAAATCTTGTTAACACTTAGGTGAGCGATCGAGGGCCATCATGGCCTTCTTGTTACAATATTTTGATTACATTTTAAATTGTTTGGTTAACAATTATGCCAAAACTTAACAAGTGAGTCTGTGCTATTTCGTGGCCATCTTATTACTCCACATTTCTTATGATACTTGTTTATCAAATATTATTTCCACATGTGCCTCATGTTTTTAGCTCACCTATGCACGAAGTGCAAGGTGAGCTTTTGTGATCACTGAATGTCCGTCGTCGTCGTCGTCTGACCGTCTGTTAACAATTTCCTACAAATGACTTCTTCTACCAAACCAATGGACAGATTTCAAAATAACTTCACAGGAATGGTCCTTAGGTGGTCCCCTTTCAAAGCTGTTCAAAGAATTTAATTCCAAGTAGAACATTGGCTGTTGCGGCATCAGAAAAGGGGAAAATTGCAAAATCTTAAAAAATCTTCTTGTCCAAATGTGCTAGCCCGATTTAAAATTTTTTTTGCTCAAATGTTCCTTATTGCATCCTCTACCAAGATTGTTCAAATATTTCCGATCCGTTGAAAAACATGGCCGCAAGGGGGCAGGGCTTGTTTTCCTTATCTGTGCATTGTTAAAACTTTAAAAAATCTTCTTCTACTAAACCAATGGACAGATTTCAAAATAACTTCACAGGAATGGTCCTTAGATGGTCCCCTTTTAAAGCTGTTCAAATAATTTAATTCTAAGTAGAACTTTGGCTGTTGCGGCATCAGAAAAGGGGAAAATTGCCAAATCTTAAAAAATCTTCTTGTCCAAATGTGCTGGTCCGATTTGAAAATTATTTTGCACAAATGTTCCTTAGGGCATCCTCTACCAAGAATGTTCAAATATTTTCGATCCGTTGAAAAACATGGCCGCAAGGGGGCGGGGCTTGTTTTTCTTATATGTGCATTGTTAAAACTTTAAAAAATCTTCTTCTACTAAACCAATGGACAGATTTCAAAATAACTTCACAGGAATGGTCCTTAGGTGGTCCCCTTTCAAAGTTGTTCAAAGAATTTAATTCCAAGTAGAACTTTGGCTGTTGCGGCATCAGAAAAGAGGAAAATTGCAAAATCTTAATAAATCTTCTTGTCCAAATGTGCTAGCCTGATTTGAAAATTATTTTGCACAAGTGTTCCTTAGGGCATCCTCTACCAAGATTGTTCAAATATTTCCAATCCGTTGAAAAACATGGCCGCAAGGGGGCGGGGCTTGTTTTCCTTATATGTGCATTGTTAAAACTTTAAAAAATCTTCTTCTACTAAACCGATATACAGATTTTAAAATAACTTCACAGGAATGGTCCTTAGGTGGCCCCCCTTCCAAAGTTGTTCGAAGAATTTAATTCAAGTAGAACTTTGGCTGTTGCGGCATCAGAAAAGGGGAAAATTGCCAAATCTTAAAAAACCTTCTAGTCCAAAAGTGCTGGCCTGATTTAAAAATTGTATGAACTAAGATTGTTCCAATAATTCTGATCTATTGAAAACATGGCTGCCAGCGTGCTGAGCTTACATTCCTTATTATGTAAAGGGTAAAAGCTCTGAAAACTTGGAAGTTCTATTAAACCAGGTGAGCGATATAGGGCCATCATGGCCCTCTTGTTTTTATATACACTGATGAATTTGGCATTGGCATGAGTTTTTACTTAGTGCTGTTTAAACTTCCACCTAATTGTATATGGTTTCCAACCATTTCCATTACAATGCATACATATATGTTAATGTAATATATCATGGAAACTCAATAAGTGTACAGGTAGGTGTACCCAAAGAAATGCAGTGCCTTCAGCGCTTTGATTGCCTTGGCAATCATAGAATCTGTACTTATGAATAAAATGTCGCTGACTTTTGCATACATGTACAAAACTACACATCTAATATAATTATGCTAAAACGCATCCACACATAACAAATAGACACAAAAGACTATTCTTTCTGCCTAAATCTTGAACACCTTTCATATGTCTGTTTGTGTATTAATATTTAATTATCATCGGAGTAAAATTATAGTTAAGATGGATGATAGGAGAACGGATTGAAATTTATCTCATTGAATTTGCTTTGAGAATGTGCTTGATTGTTTCAGGAATTGATATTTCGATTGAAGGAGATTCGTCCCTATGGCTGGTACTTAACCTTAGTTCAGTTTGCATACTACACTGTTTTTGGTTTAATAGAAATGGCCTTTTCAAAGGATAGAAGGAGAAGGTAGGTCCAGATAAGATAAGGAGTGGTACTCAGCTCTTTTTTCCCACAATGTCTCTCTTATTAACCCTTTCCCTCATACAACAATTCTGCAGCAGACGACTTTGAACATGTTTTGTCAAAAAATAGAAAATCTCTATAATTGAATGGATAACTTACGACTAAAAGTGGAAAACATTGTGGCAAAAGTAGAAATTGCACGTTTTGTGCAATTTCTTCTTTTGTCACTATGTTTTAAAAAAGCTGTCTGCTGCAGAGGCATCAGAAAGCGTCTATATGAGGGAAAGGGTTAATAAAGCAAAACCTATGTTGTGGATACTCAAAAGATTTGTCTCACTGAGACGATTCTTTTGAGTACCCACAACATAGGGTTAGAGGGTCTAATAAGGATTTTAGAACATGCAAAACGCCCCTTATTTAGAGCTCTGATGGTTTTTGAAATAGAGTAATGATTAAACAAAAGAATGTTAAATTACAGATTCAAATATTGGGCGGCTAATTGGTGTTTATGTGAATTAAGTGTTGATGTATTTCATCCTGTATATTCATATATTGGATTAATAGCAATATCTCCTTTTCCCACATTGTTTTAAATTTAAGTTTTCTCTTGCAATAAGCCCAAATGAAACAGAAATCCTGTAAAATTAATATTTTACTACTTCTATAACACATATTGGTAAATGATTAGTCTACCTAAGAACAAAGTGCTCATGGTGAGCCTTTAGGATTGTTGGATGTCTATTGTCCATGGACTGTCATTTTCTTATGTCCACAGTTGGCTTCAAATGCACTCTCCAAGATGGCTGTCTGAATTTAGAAAATAATTTCACACTAATGTTCCTTTTGTGGCCACCAAAATTGCTAAAATTATTTTTATTTAACCCTTTCCCTCATATAAACGCTTTCTGACGCCTCTGCAGCAGACGGCTTTTTGAAAACATAGTGACAAAAGAAGAAATTGCTCCTTTTGCCACAATGTTTTCCACTTTTAGTCATAGGTTATCCGTTCAATTATGGAGATTTTCTATTTTTTGACAAAATACATTCAAAGTCGTCTGCTGCAGAATTGTCGTATGAGGGAAAGGGTTAAAAAAAAAAGGAGGCTATGGTTGTTTGTTACTCCATCTCTGCTGTGACCTAGTGGTTGCTATGGTGGTTTGTTACTCCATCTCTGCTGTGACCTAGTGGTTGCTATGGTGGTTTGTTACTCCATCTCTGCTGTGACCTAGTGGTTGCTATGGTGGTTTGTTACTCCATGTCTGCTGTGACCTAGTGGTTGCTATGGTGGTTTGTTACTCCATCTCTGCTGTGACCTAGTGGTTGTGTGGGAGTTTTGATACACACTAATGGCAGTCATGGTAGAATTCCCTTGGGCAAGGCACATTTTCAAGCTTAGTTCTGGTTGCCTTACCCAGGGATCATGAATTAGTGTTCCGTGGCTATGATATAACTGAAATAATGTTTGAAAATTGTTAAAAAAAAAAAACACATAAAAGCGTTTCCCCAAATGTGTACAATGTAAAAAGTTAAAACAAATATTTGTTAAAAACTGCAATTGTAAGAATTTTACTATTTGTTACCGGTATATAGCATTACAAACTGGTACTCTATCACTTTCGTTGACATTATGTTCCTGGGGTCGAAAGTCGCCCCAGACCAGGATAACATAGTTATTTCTTTCACACATGCGACAAATCTAAGGCAGACGACTTTGAAAACAACCAGACAAAAATGTGAAATATTTCTATACCTGGATCTATATTTATTGAAAAGATTTGAAAACATGGGGGCAATGGAAGAAATTGCTTATCATGAGCAATGTTTCATTCGGTCACAATGTTTTCAGAAGTTGTCTACTTCAGAGGCGATCAAAATGTGTCTATAATATGAGGGAAAGTGATATCATAGGAAATACATTGAATTTTATATTGATGTATCTAAAGGTCACCAGCACAAACCTATGTTATCCCTTTCCCTCATACGACAATTCTGCAGCAGACGACTTTGAACGTATTTTGTCAAAACATAGAAAATCTCCATAATTGAATGGATAACCTATGACGAAAAGTGGAAAACATTGTGGCAAAAGGAGAAATTGCACGTTTTGTGCAATTTCTTCTTTTGTCACTATGTTTTCAAAAAGCCGTCTGCTGCAGAGGCGTCCGAAAGCGTTTATATGTGGGAAAGGGTTAACTCCATTACTTAACTGCATCAGGCAAATATGAGAGTTTTCAAGTACATTACTACTATTTTTTTTACATGGAAGTGCATGTATGTGACTTCTATTGAAATTCCATTAAATCAGGTACCTACAATAAATGTCTTTCATTTCAGAATACCTTTGAGAATGTATATTTTCTTGGCATTCCTCACTGTTGCCACAATGGGCTTATCAAACACTTCAGTAGGATATTTGAATTACCCAACACAAGTTATATTTAAATGTTGTAAGCTTATACCTGTCATGATTGGAGCAGTCTTTATTCAAGGTATGAAACACTTTCTTTGCCTAATATGGTAAATCTGGACTCTCAAAACATAGTTTCCACATTTTTCAAGTTCTCAAAGTAGGAGATAAGAGTGGGAGATTTATGATTTTGATCATTGATGAACAATAGAATTGTCAAAACAAGTGATACCTTGTCTACTACAATTGTGTCAGAAATAAGACAAAGTTTTAGGGTCAGTTTCATAAGTTAATCAGGTTACACATACAATCATAAAATAGATTGTTTTGAAATATATAATTCACACTCGATGCCTGCTTCCTGACCTCTTTTCTAATTTTAAGAAAAAGCTAGTATTGGATGATATTTCATATGCTTTTGAAGCTCGAGTTACCAAATTTGGTATGAATATGCATTTTAGGAAGATGGCATGACTTTTTCCAAATTTGAGTCACAGTCATGTTGATATTGAACTCTGACTTTCAAAAAAAAGTTTCAGGTGGCAATGTTTTCTCTGCTATCACACCTGCAGTTATGAAATTCTGTACGAAGATGCATGTTGAGAAGACACGGTGTCACATGCTAAATCTGGATCACTGTAAACTTTACCTTGACATCTGAACCCATTGAAGGAAAAGGCTTCTTAGGTGATCCAATGTGATCGTCCTGTGTCAGGTGTCTGTTGTTGATTGTTGACATTAACAATTTCTTGAAAACGTCTCCCTAATCACAGGATATGAGCTCATAAAGCAAATGAGCCTCACTTACAGGTTATGTTCAGTGACTATGATCTGTTCATTCTCTCTTCTGGGCAATCATAAAAAGGTACTGAATACATTACAAGTACTTAGTATCCTAAAATCTTCATTTGACCGTTAACCCTTTCCCACATACAATGAATCTGCAGCAGACGAATTTAAAAATATCTACTCAAAACTATGGAAAATTTCTATAATTGTAGGTTTAATTACTGTAAAAAGTTGAGCAATTTCTCCTTTGTCACAATGTTTTCAAAAGTCGTCTGCTGCAGATGCGTTAAAATGCGTCTTCAGTAAGACGATTGTTTTGAGATCCAACAACATTTAGTTCGGAGTTATTGTTGGAAAAGATCTGTTCACTCCCCCCTATCGAGATCTCTGCATGTACCGGTATAATTCTTTATACAGGTAAAAGGTACAATAAGATAGATGTGACGGCTATGCTTCTGATGGTCGCTGGTTTAATCATGTTCACACTGGCGGATAATAGTGTCTCACCTAATTTTGAACCATACGGTATGTACTAAAACACATTCAAACACCATTCAAACAAACAAATAAATTCATGAGTAACTGTTACAATAACAAACATAATGGATGCAGACATGCTTTTGATCTTGTTCGAAAGTATGTCTTTTTATTTAGTGTGTTTTCTTATTGTAACTGTTAAACTCAATGATTTTGTTGTAAATTGTTATAAATGGCATATCATTATACAGATGATATATCAAAATGATTCCATTGAAAAGTTTCAGCTTTATATGTCTATAATTTTTGAGAAATCTGCAATTTATAACCTGTATACTTAGAAAAGGTGTTTATTATAAACTGTGTGTGGTGGTATGATTTACCCTTACACCTCTATACCAGCATTCAATAGCAATAGCTCAGTTGGTAATAAGAAGGGTTATTAATCCAGGTCTTTTAAGTTCAAATCCTGGCTCAGTCTTTGATTATTTCCAATGATTGATAAAAGTTATTGTTACTAATGTAATTTGTCCTACACCAATGGGCTAGCCAGTTGCATGTGAAGATTGTTGTGTATGTATAGTGCTGGATGGAGAAATCCGGAAGCGATTAGTAAAATAACCAAAAACCAGGTGAAAACAGTAACTTAAAAAATAACATGGCAGCCGGAGGCTGTGACAGTTCAATTCAACATAAGTTAGTGAATACTTGACCTCTTGTTTCCAAAGTCATTTGCTGGGAAATCTTTATGTTAAATATTATTATTTCTTATTTTTAGGTGTTTTATTAATCTCATTAGCACTTTGTGCTGATGGTGTGATAGGCAACTTTCAAGAAAAAGCACTGAAAGAATATCATGGAAATAATTCAGAAATGGTGAGTTTATTATCTCCCACTGATGATAGTGGGATATTGTATTGCAATGCCTGTATGTCCGTTCAGAGCCATATATTGGGCCTCTTTGGATTTTATTAAAGCTGTATATAGAAATGTTAATCCTATACTTTAATTGCCACAGGAGCACCAGAGTTCTGATGTCTTGAATTTCAATTGCTATATACTGAATAAATAGAAATATCATCCTGCAAGTTTCACTTAGATTGCCTCCGGAACTACACAGTTATCACAACTTGAATGGATATGATTGGTCCAACAATACTAGCAAGAAAACAAACCTAAAGCCCTTAACTTTGCTGCTTTCTGTTGCATTAGTTTTCTGCTATTAGCAAACCCAATTTATACAGAAAACTTCTATTAATTAATTATTTCAATAATACTCGGGGTTTAAAGGTCATTGCAGAAGACAATTATCACATTTTCTTGTAAGCACAAACAAGAAAGAAAATGCATGCTTGTTCCCCAGACATGATTTATGACTTTCATCATATCAATGACACTATACTGACCACTTTTAACTCATTCCGCAAATGTACCAAGAAAACATTTTGGGAAAAGGTGAAATTGCTCATAATGACCAATTTCTCCATTATTCATATTTTCTCAACTCTGCATATGTAAGGATTATACATTTACTTGCAATTTTCTTTAATATGTTAAGCCGAGCCCCAATAGCAAAATTGGCTGTCAATCCAGGGGTTGCGAGTTCAAATCCCAGCTTGGCCAACATTTTTTCTGACATTTGACGAAACTCACTGTGACATGATTCATTCATCTTTCACCAAACGTCTAACCGTCTATGTGGCAGCAAATAGTTGTTTGGAAAGTATGTTGTGTTGAGTACTGGTATGAGAAAGCCAGGAGGTTAGGTAGCTGTGATATGACCAATATTACAATGTTACAAATTGTTGAAAACAGCGTTAAACCCTGATCAATCAACTGTAATGTGTCAAGCATACCCTCAGATATTTTCAAAATAGTCGACTGAAAATGTATCGGGTAATCCAGTCAAATTTTGTAATTCTTTCTTTCCAGGTATTTTACTCCTATTCAATAGGATTTGTTTATATATTGATTGGTATTGCTGTATCAGGAGATCTTTTACCAGCTGTTTATGTTTGCCAAAAGGTAATGTTACTCTTTTTGGTGAATCCTGGGATGACTGTGTGTCATGTAACAAATTCGGGTCCCTTCACCTCTGATTCTGATCCCATTTAATCCTTTTCCACATATCGGCAGCAGACATCTTTGAAAACATTTTGACAGACAACAATATTGAAAATCTCTGTAAATTAGAGTTTAGAAATTGAATAGAGTTGAAAATATTGTAGCCAAAAGAGGATTTGCTCATCATGAGCAATTTCTCCTTTTAATATAATGTTTTTAAAACTTTTCTGCTGCAACGGCATTAGAAAGCGTCTGTTTGTAGAAAAGAGAAAACACTTGTGCCGGCCTTATCTCTTATGCTATTGTGACGTGAGTTACCATGTTTGGTATGAAGATGCGTCTTGGGAGGACTGATTGTCACATACTACAATCTCTGACCTTATGTAAAGATGTCTGGGCTATATCTCATATTCTATTATAGCTGAGTTGATTGATTTGATTTTGCCGTTTTCAAATGTATTTCATTTATATCTAGGTGGCCATTCAATTTGTTATTCCTGGCCTTCTTGCACCAGCACTCCACACAACATGTTTGCCATGAAAATGGCTACCTTGCTGCATAGACTATTTACAATGGTTGAAGAAAAATGTTTCTTTTCAAATGACTTTTGTTAATCATCAGAAAGAATGTATAGCCGAGCCAAGATTAAAACTCTCTACCCCTGTATTGATAGCCTTCTTCATTAATGACTGAGCTATCCAACCTTGACAAATTCTGTATGAAGATGCATTTTTGGAAGACAATAGATGGTGTACCAAATTTGGTTCATTATGACCGTGGCCTAAAATCTGATATACAGATAAAATTTGTCAGGTCCATATGTCCTGTGCTTTCAAGCCTATAGTTACTTAATTTGGTATGCACATGCATCTTTTGAAGAGAGTTTTAACATATTCAGAATGAGGGTCTCTGACCTTTACATCTGTTTGAGCCAATCTCCTATTCTATCGTATCATGAGTAACCAAATTTGGTTTGAAGATATGGGACACAAAAGGGTTCCGCATCGTGTATAAAAAAGGTTTTTGTGTTGTTATTTTACAATTTATTTCTACTGAATTTATTGTCTAATAAACAATTAAATAACATGAGTACAGGACTATGCCAGATCTACTGCGCCTCTCACATCCTTCCATTACTATTGAACGCACATCAAAAACCCCAATCCACTCTCTGAATTATGTCTGCTGTACATCTTGCATGTCTTCCAACCTCCACCAAGCATCCCGCTCCACAGACACAGCCCATTGCCTTCTATAAAATGATAAGAAAATGTAGAGCAAAGCAGCTTCTGCTTTTCTCATTATATTTTCTTCTTTTGTCTTTAAAATTGTATTATTATATTACAATTTATAGCTCCTGTTTTTCGAAGAAAAAAAGTTGTGGTATTGTGATGCCCTTGGCATCGTCACAAAACTTTAATAATATCTCGTAACTCAAAAAACGTTTCAACATTTGCAAATGAAACTTGGTACACAAGGAACAATATGCATGTATATACCAAGTCACATAAGTCTGGCTTTAAAAATTATTCATTTATGCCTTTTTTTTCGACCGTCGAAAAAAGTAGACTAGTGTTGGCGTTTTTACGTGGGCGCTCTTGTTATATTCTCTACTTGCTGCTACTTTCTAATTTGGAAGTGTCTTTAACCCTTTCCCATATACAACAAATCAGAAGCAGACGACTTTGAAATAAGGACAAAAACCTGAAAAAAATCCATAAAAGATAGCTTAATTGTTAAATAAAGTTGAAAACATTGTGGCCAAAGGAGAAATTGCTCATCATGACTAATTTCACCTTTGGCTACAATGTTTTCAAAAGTCGTCTGCTGCTATTGCATCAAAATGCGTCTGCAGGTGGGAAAGGGTTAAACATAGCATATCAAGTTGATATTCATGAAAGGGCATCTATTTATGTAGGTAATACAAGTGAGCCTAGACATATTTCTGTGACATCAAACCAAAACTTATTAACATCCTTGCAAACTCGTTGTTTGCATTATCTTACTTCTATAAGCTCTTTATAATTGTGACAATGAACAAGCTGTTTCTAAAAAATGATTTTGCTTGTGAACATTTGTAACATCTGTGAACATTAGGACAGATCAAAGAGATATTAGCCATTGCTTTTAATGTACGTACTAAAACACAGCTGACACAAAATTGTTCAATGATTTTAATTCCTTGTAGAACTTTTGTTGCTGCTGCATCAAAAAGCGGGGAAAATAGCCAATCTTTAAGAAATATCTCCTCTTTGTGTATTCCAATATAAATGTTCCTTGAATGACCCTTAACAAAATTTGTTCAAGCCATATATGGCAGCCTGGTGGCATCAGCAAAATTGTAAAAAGACAATTTTTAGCTCACAAAGAATGTTATCTTGGCCAATTTCGAATATGGGTCATGCCGGATCAAAAACTAGGTCACTAGGCCAGATTGAAGAGAAATCTTGTTAACACTGTAGAAGCCGCATTTTTTGCTTCAGCAGCTTGAAACTTTATCAGAATGTTTGTCTTGATGATATATAGGTCAAGTTTGAACATGCGTTATGATTGGTCAAAAAGTAGGTCACTAGGTTAAATTGAAGGACATTTTTGCTTCAGAAGTTTGAAATTTTATCAGAATGTTTGTCTTAAAGATATCTAGGTCAAGTTTGAATATGGGTCATATTGGGTAAGAAACTAGGTCACTAGGCCAAATTGAAGGAAAATCTTGTTAACTCTGTAGAAGACACTTTTTTTGCTACAGCAGCTTGACATTTAATGAGAATGTTTAAATGATATATAAGCCAAGATCAAATTTGTGTCATGTAGGTTAAAAAAATAGGTCACTAGGCCAAATTGAAGGAAAATCTTGTTAACACTTTGAATGCCGCATTTTTTGCTTCAGCATCTTAAAATTTGGTCAGAATGTTTGTCTGAATTATATCTAGGTCAAGTTCTAATATGGGTCATATTGGGTCAGAAACAAGGTCAATAAAGGAAAATATTGTTCAAACTCTATCTAGTCCATGTTAGAATATGGGTCATATCAGGGAAAAAAATATAGATCACTAGGCCAAATAAAGGAAAATAGAATATGGGTCATATCAGGAAAAAAATATAGATCACTAGGCCAAATGAAGGAAAATCTTGTTAACACTGGAGGTTGCATTCAGAATAATTGTCTTCATGTGTTCTGCATTGCAGTACATTGTATAATTAAGGTGAGCGATCCAGGGCCATCATGGCCCTCTTGTTTGGCTACAGCAGCTTGAAATTAAGTCAGAATGTTTATCTAAATGATATCTAGGCCAAGTTTGATATGGGTCATGGCGGGTTTAAAACTAGGTCACTAGGTCAAATTGAAGGGAAATCTTGTTAGCACTCTGGATAATGCATTTTTAACTTCAGCATGATGAAACTTTATCAGAATGTTTGTCTTGATATGTAAGTCAAGTTCGAACATGGGTCATATTGGGTCAAAAAGTAGGTCACTAGGTCAAATTGAAGGAAAATCTTGTTAACACTCCAGAGGCCGCAATTTTTGCTTCAGCAGTTTGAAATTTTGTAAAAATATTTAGGTCAAGTTCGAATATAGGTCATATTGGGTCAGAAACTAGGTCACTAGGCTAAATTGAAGGGAAATCTTGTTAACACTGTAGCAGCTGCATTTTTATGCCCCCGGAATCACCGATTCGGTGGGCATCTAGTTTTTGGCCTGTCTGTCTGTCTGTCAAAAATACTTTAACCTTGACCACTTCTTTTGAACCATAACAGGTACGGCTACCATATTTCACATGTGTATTCCTTGTGACATGACCTTTCTGTCAGTACCAAAATTTTTGACTTTGCGACCTTGACCTTTGACCTAGATGTTGCCATTTGTGGGCATCAGTGTTTCACAAACACATCTTGTTTGCTTCAGCAGCTTGTTAACACTCTAGAGGCCACATTTTCAACTTGAGCATGTTGAAACTTTATCAGAATGTTTGTTGTGATCATTATGTAGGTCAAGTTTGAACATGGGTTATTTTGCATCAAAAAGTAGGTCACTAGGTCAAATTGAAGGAAAACCTTGTTAACTGTGTAGAAACCGCTCTTTTGGCTACAGCTGCTTGAAATTTAGTCAGAATTTTTATCTAAATGATATCTAGGCCAAGTTCGAATATGGGTCATGCCTGGTTAAAAACTAGGTCACTAGGCCAAATTGAAGTGAAATCTTGTTAACTCTGTAGAAGACGCATTTTTTGCTTGACATTTGATAAGAAAGAATATCTAAATGATATCTAAGCCAAGTTCGAATATGGGTCATGTAGGGTCATAAACTAGGTCACTAGGCCAAATTGAAGTGAAATCTTGTTAACACTGTAGAAGCCGCATTGTTTGCTTCAGCAGCTTGAAATTCAGAATGTTTGTCTGAATTATATCTAGGTCAAGTTTGAATATGGGTCATATTGGGTCAGAAACAAGATCAATAAAGGAAAATATTGTTTAAACTCTGGAGGCCGCATTTTTACTTTGAGCAAGTTGAAACTTTGTCAGAATGTTGTCTTGATGATATCTAGTCCATGTTGAAATAAGGGTCATATCAGGTAAAAAATATAGGTCACTAGGCCAAATGAAGGAAAATCTTGTTAACACTGTGGAGGTTGCATTCAGAATAATTGTTTTAATGTGTTTTACATTGCAGTACATTGTATAATTAAGGTGAGCGAACTAGGGCCATCATGGCCCTCTTGTTTTACCAATTTACTTATTTTCAAAACAATTACAGATATTGCTTTGAAACTTACAACACTTTTTGACAATCATTTCCTCAAGCAAGCAACAGACAAAAGTACATAACTCTGTCAAGATTTTTGTAAGAATTATGGCCATTTTTGCCTTAGAATTTTGGTTAAGTTTTTCGTACCACCCCACTTTCTTTCAAAACCATTAGTGATTTAGCTTATACACTTACAATACTTATTTATCATCATTACCTCCATCAACAGACAAGGGTACATAACTCTGTCAAGTCTTGTTTAAGATTTATGGCCCTCTTTCGATTTATAATTTTTGTTAAGTTCTTCATACCAAATCAAACCAAATCAAATTTTTTCAAAACAATTAGAGATATAGTTTAAACACTTAAAAACATCTTTTGAACATCATTACCTCTACCAACAGCCAAGAGTGCATAATGCAGTAAAGGTTTTTGTAAGAATTGTGACTCTTTTTCGACTGAGAATACTTATTTACCATCATTACCTCCATCAACAGACAAAAGTACATAACTCTATCAAGTTTATTTTAAGAATTATGGCCTTTATTTTATTTAGAGTTTTGGTTAAGTTATTCATACCAAATCACTTTTTTTTCAAAACAATTAAAGATATAGCTGAAACACTTACAAAAATCTTTTGACCATCATTACCTCCACCAACAGCCAAGAGTGCATAATTCAGTAAAGGTTTTTGTTAGAATTATGACCCTTTTCGACTTATAAAGTACTTTGCTTATAAATAATATGATAAAGTACTACGTTATGTTTTCTGAACCACCCAAAAAAGTTTTGTTTTATTGGCAAGCTCAAAAAAGTTGAACATGCTGTCTTCCGACAGCTCTTGTTAATAAAGTTCTTGTATGGTTTCAAGATGGTTTAGCAGAAATGCTCCATTAATGACACTGTTTCATTTGCACTACTCAATTCCTACTCCTGATAAAAATTGTCCTTTTATTAGCAGTAGCATGTGTCACTATTCTATCACTAAGGGGATCAATTTAGCCAAATTGGCCCTCTTGTTTGAAGCATCTGTTTTTAGATCACCTAGAGCCGAAGGCTCAAGGTGAGCTATTCTGATCACTTTTTGTCCGTCGTCCGTCCGGCGTTAACTTTTAGCTTTAAACATCATCTCCTCCTGAACCGCAAGAACGATTTCCACCAAACATCACAGGAATGTTCCTTTGGTGGTCCTCTTTCAAAATTGTTCAAAGATTTAAATTCCATTGAGAACTTTGGTTGCTGCGGCATCTGAAAGGGGACAAAATGTCCAAACTTTAAAAATCTTCTCCTCCGAATCTGCCTGTCAGATTCAAATATAATTTGGTAGAAATGTTCCTTGGGTGACCCTCTATAAAAATTGTTCAAGCCATACTGATTGGTCGAAAAACATGGCAGTCAGGCGGCATCAAAAAAGGGGCAAAATGACAATACTTTAATAAAGCATCCTTATAAAAGTGCTTGTCTGATTTAAAGATAGTTTTGTAGAAATGTTCTTTCATTGATCATCTACATACTTTGTCAAGTCATATTGATTTGTTGAAAGGCATAGCAACCAAGCAGCATCAGAAAAGGAGTAAAATTAACTTTTTGCTTCAAATGACATATGGTTATTAGATTGATGGTCTAAGGGAGGTAACACTTGGCAGAGTATTATGCAAGGGCAATCTCCTTCGCAGAGTTGTCGTTCCTTACACTCACCATACACTATCAATCAGGTGATCGATTTAGGGTCATCTTGGCCCTCTTGTTTAAAATTGTTCAAGCCATATTGATTGGTACAAAAATATGGCTGCAAGAGGAATCCGAAAAGGGAAAAAATTCCATTTTTTTTAAGTGCTTGTCAGACTTCAAGATATCTTTGCAGAAATGTTCCTTCCATGACCCTCTACGTATTTTTCTCAAGCCACATTGATTGATTGAAAGACATAGCAGACAGGCGGCATAAGAAATGCGGAAAAAATCTATTTAAGCTTCAAATGACATCTATTCTGAACCAACTGGACCAATTTCTACCAAGCTTCACAGGGATGTTCCTTTTGTGGTTGAAAGTGGCATAAAACACCAATTAATCAATCAATCAATCCTTTTGTGGTCCTCTTTCAAAATGCCCAAACTTTTAAATTCTTCATCTCTAAATCTGCTTGATCATATTAATTGGTTGAAAAACATTGTTGCATCAGAAAAGGGTCAATTAATTCAACTTTATAATTATAATCTTATGACAGTTCTTGTTTGATTTCAAGATAATCATTAATGTAACAGAAGTTTTCATTCCCACTCCTATGTAAATATTCCCCGATTTAGCAGTTTCAAATTTGCTACAATAAAATCACTTGGTGATGGATTTAGGGCCATCTTAGCCCTCTTGTTACCTGTGAAAGCGAGGCTAAAGTAGTGCATGAATATTATTTGAGAATAGAGTCCTGTTTATTGATCAAATAGACTGCTTATTATATAAAGTTTTTTTATCCTAATTATACCCCCAAAAAACAAAGTTTTGGGGGGGTATATAGGAGTCACTGTGTTGGGCTGCATGTTATTTTACAGACTTATGGCCCTTTTACTTATTAAGTTGTTGGTCATATTTTGTCCGAAGCCATATTTTGTCCGGCCTATTTCTTACAAACCAGTGGGTGAAATTCAATAACATTTTACTTGAAGCTTCTATACCAAGAGGAGATGTGCATACCCTAAATGTCTTACAATTGCACATTATTTTACAGAGTTATGGCCCTTTTACTTATTAACTTGTTGGTCGGTCAGAAGCCATATTTTGTCCAGCCTATTTCTTACAAACCACTGGGTGAAATTCAATAACATTTTACATGAAGCTTCTATACCAAGAGGAGATGTGCATATCATAAAGGTCTTACAATTGCATGTTATTTTACAGAGTTATGGCCCTTTTGTTGGTCGGTCGGAAGCCATATTTTGAGTCAAGGTGCTGTTTTGGGGGTATTTATCATCTTCAGTGATATTTCTAGTTGATTTGGAAATCAGAATTAACTAGAGATTGCTTTTTTGAAAAAGCGCTTGTCTCCCCATTTGTGTGGTCGTAGGGGAGGAAAAGAAATGATGGAGTCAAAATCAATAGGGGTCATCTGCTGGTGGTGACCAACTTGCACACCAAGTATTAACTTCCATGGCCAAAGCATTCTACAGTTATTAAGCAAAAACTATTTCAAAGCTCATTGTTAATGTGACCTTGACCTTGTGACCTCAAAATCAATAAGGGTCATCCACTGGTAAGGACCAACCTGCTAACCAGGTATGAAGTTCCTCGACATAAGCATTCTTTAGTTATTGAGCGGAATTTTTTCAGCTGAAGGTTACCATGACCTTGACCTTTGACCTAGTGACCTCAAAATCAATAGGAGTCATCTGCTTGTGGTGACCAACCTGCACACCAAGTAATAACTTCCATGGCCAAAGCCATTAAGCAAAAACAATTTCTCAGCTCATTGTCACTGTGACCTTTCAGCTCAAGGTCACTGTGACCTTGACTTTAGATGTACTGACCTCAAAATCAATAGGGGTCTTCTACAGGGCATGGCAAACCTTCATACCAAGTAAGGAGTTCTTCGGCCCAAGCGTTCTTCACTTATTGAGTGGAAACTATTCTTTTACCTCACAAGGTCGCCATGACCTTGACCTTTGACTTTCTGACATCATAATCAATAGGGGTCATCTACTGGTCATGACCAACCTGCATACCAAGTATGAAGTTCCTAAGCCGAAGCGTTTTTCAGTTATTGAGCGGAAATAAGTGTGATGGATGTGACCTTGACCACTGTGACCTTGACCTTTGACCTAGTGATCTCAAAATCAATAGAGGTCATTTGCTGGTAGTGACCAACCTGCACACCAAGTATGAAGTTCCTGGGCCCAAGCAAAAACAATTTTTCAGCTCATTGTCACTGTGACCTTTCAGCTCAAGGTCAATGTGACCTTGACTTTAGACATACTGACCTCAAAATCAATAGGGGTCTTCTACTTTTTTCTACTCAAAGGATTAGATTGAAACTTCTGACAAATGTTTATATCAATGTGTGTGATTGGTTCACAAAAGGGGGATAATCCAAATAATTTTATATCAGTTATTGCCCCTTTTCTGTGAAAAAAATTAAAATTTTCAAATAACTTTTTTTCTACCCGAAGGATTGGATTGAAACTTCTGACAAATGTTACTTTTTTTTTTATTCGACGTCTGTCTGTCTATTTTTTTTTTTATCCGGCGTCTGTCTGTCTGTCTGTCCGTCACCATTTTTTCGTCACGTTTTCAAATAACTTTTGTTCTACTCAAAGGATTAGATTGAAACTTCTGACAAATGTTTTTATCAATGTGTGTGATTGGTTCACAAAAGGGCGATAATCCAAATAATTTTATATCAGAGTTATTGCCCCTTTTCTGTCAAAAATTTAAATTTTCAAATAACTTTTTTTCTACTCAAAGGATTGGATTGAAACTTCTGACAAATGTTTATATCAATGTGTATGATGGGTTCACAAAAAGGGGAATAATCCAAATATTTTTATATCAGAGTTATTGGCCCTTTTCTGTCAAAAATTTAATCTACTCAAAGGATTGGATTGAAACTTCTGACAAATGTTTATATCAATGTGTATGATGGGTTCACAAAAGGGAGATAATCCAAATATTTTTATATCAGAGTTATTGCCCCTTTTCTGTCAAAAATTTAAATTTTCAAATAACTTTTTTTCTACTCAAAGGATTGGATTGAAACTTCTGACAAATATTTATATCAATGTGTATGATGGGTTCACAAAAGGGGGATAATCCAAATATTTTTTATATCAGAGTTATTGCCCCTTTTCTATCAAAAATTAAAATTTTCTGACAAGGCGCCGGCAGGTGACACACGTGCTCCGGGGAGCACTCCATTCTAGTTGAACTTATAATTTTTG
Organism: Serripes groenlandicus; assembly: GCA_031761405.1. Lineage (NCBI taxonomy): Eukaryota > Metazoa > Mollusca > Bivalvia > Cardiida > Cardiidae > Serripes > Serripes groenlandicus. The sequence continues at coordinate 117,969,076 of JASEVX010000001.1, read as the reverse complement.
TCAAAAGTATTGAAAAGGTGTATTATCTTGCAATAGGTGATACTGTGCGACTTTACCTAATACTTTAACTGTTCTGAAGTAGGCCCTGATATACGATGGCCCTGATAGGCGAGCTATATTGTCCTCTGACAACTCTTGTTACCTCACAAGGTCACCATGACCTTGACCTTTGACCTTCTGACATCAAAATCAATAGGGGTCAGCTACTGGTCATGACCAAACTGCATACCAAGTATGAAGTTCCTACGCCTAAGCGTTCTTCAGTTATTGAGCGGAAACATAGTGTGACAGACGGAAGGACGGACGGAACGGGCAAAAACAATATGTCACCCCCATGTATAGGGGAGACATAATTAATACAACATATTGATACTAAATCTCTCTGCATGAAACTTTTCTAAATGCTTATTGAATAAGGATTTTGATATTAATGACAATTTGTTAAGTTCAATGTGCACTACTTGATTTGCTTATATGTATATTGTTAAAACTTTGAAAACTATTGAAGTTCTATTAAATCAGGTTAGAGATATAGAACCATCATGATCCTATTTATCATGTTCTCTGAAGTCATCTATTGCAGATGTATTGAAGTTAATCTATAATCGTCTGTCAGGGAATGAGTGGATTACTTTATCATTTACTTGATGTACTATATAATTATCTGTTTTGAGGACAGAATAAAACCATTTTTGCTGTAAGTATACATATATGGATAGAATTAAAAATAATGTGGGAAAAAGAGAAACTGCTCATCTGCTGCCAAGATATCAAAAGTGATTTGAATAAAGGGAAGAATTGATGGAAATGTATACTTTATTTCAGTATCCATTGGAGACCTATGGGTATGGGCTGTTTTTCTCACTATCAGGATATATTGGCCTATATGTAGTTCTGACATTGGTCAAGTCTTTTGGTGCTTTAATTGCTGTTACAGGTAAATATAATAGGTTTAACCCTTTCCCACATACAGCAAATCGGCAGCAGACGACTTTGAAAACATGGTTTCAAAAATCTGAAAAATCTCCATAAAAGATGGCTTAATTGATAAATAAATTTGAAAACATTGTGGCCAATAAGTCGTCTGCGACTTCAATGTCAAAATGTGTCTGCAGGTGGGAAAGGTTTAATGGTACTGTATATACAATGTGCGTTAGTATTAGAGATGGAAACTATTTTACCAGGGCAAATAACTCTTAACCCTTTCCACACATACAACATATCTGTAGCAGATGACTTTGAAAACATTAATAAGGTAAAAATATTGAAAGTCTTTATAGAGATGGAAACATTGTGGCAAATAGAGAAATTGCTCAAAATGACACAAATTTACAAAACTTTAAAACTCATCTCCTCTGAAACTGCTAGTCAGATTCTTAGAATATTAAACAGATATGTTCCTTTTCAAAATGTGTTTACGCCATTTTAGTTAGTTGAAAAACAGCCAGGTGGCACTGGGAAAAATGGCAACATTTTAAAACTTCTCTAAAAGTTTAGAAAGGAACCTCTACGAACAAGCTTAGTGATAGGTTGAAAAATATGGCTGTCAAAAATCATGTGGACCTTCTAGAGGCTGCATTTTTACTCATGAATGTTAAAGTGTGTCTGAATATATGTCTTAATGATAGCTAATCTTTAATGTACTGGTAGATAGTTACAAGATAAGCCAAATTTTAGCATAGTTGTCTGGACTTTCCAAAGGCCTAATGTTTTACTATTGTATTTCAAGAAAGATACCATGTATAACATATATACAACATAGTGTTAGGCCTGCTAGTCCCAATCCCTGGCAGTACTTGAGCCTAGGAGTGAAGTTACTTCCTTGTGTAATTACCAAGGCACAGAAATAAGATGACAGTCTTTATTTCACAGTATGATCAACCTTTATCAGAAAGTTTGTCTTGATTAGATCTAGGCTAATTTCTAAAACGGTGGGCACTCTAAAGGCTGAATGCTGTGCTATAGTTTGAATTTATCAGAATGTTTGCCATGAGGAAGAATATCCTAATTTTGAATATGGTTTATGTTAATGCAAACATTAGGTTGCTAGGTAATATTTAAGAGAGAAACAAAAATTGTCAACATTCTAAAGGTCTCTTTCTTTTAATGTCAAAGACAAAGGCAAATACATGTATGTATAAAATGGTTTAAAGGCTAGTTCAACATTCAGAAAAGTATGTGGACATATATTTAGCTCAAATGAGTTTGTAGTGCTCAATTTCATAATTTTCATAAATAATCCTGTCATGGTCCTCTGGCAAAATAGCTAAAATAAACGTGGTCCATGCAGAACTCTGGTTGTCATGGCAACACAGAGGAAAATATTTAAGAATCTTCTCTGCTAAAACAAGTGGTCAGAATTCAACAAATTGGTACAAATGATCATCTGATGATCCTCCACAAAATAACTAAAATGAAGACTGTCCTTCAAATATGAGGCCCCCAGGGGTTGGGTAGTTTTTCCTTCTATATACATTATCGATATATAGTAAATGTAGCCAAAGAACCTGGGTCACACCATAACTCCAAAACTGCATCGGGCAAATATGAGACTAATCAAGTACAGTAATTCATTATATTTCTATGTAGATATATGACTTCTTTTGAGGTTCTGCAGACAACAAATCTGCAGCCGACAACTTTGAAAACACAGTGACAAAAACTTGAAAAATCAACATAAAAGATAGCTTAAATGTTAAATAAAGTTAAAAACATTGTTGCCAAAGGAGAAATTGCTCATGATGAGCAATTTCTCCTTTGGCAACAATGTTTTCAAAAGTCGTCTGCTGCTATTGCATCAAAATGTGTCTGCAGGTGGGAAAGGGTTAATTAAGGTATGTGATATAAAATATTTTTTTAATTACAGTGACAACCTGTAGAAAAGCTGTAACAATAATCTTATCTTTCCTGTTTTTCACCAAACCTTTTACATATCAGTAAGTATTATTTATGATATACTAACAGATCCGCTCACAGTGTATTTCAATCAAAGAAATTGTCTTCATTCAGAGATAAGGAGCTCTTTGCATGTTCTAATATCCTTTTTTGAACCAGTCTAGCCCTATGTTGTTGACCCTTTCCCACTTGCAGATGCAGTTTGGTGCATATGCCGCTAACAACGATTGGAAATATTGAGGCAAAAGGAGAAATTGGTCATAACAAGAAATTTCCCCTTTTGCCAAAATGATTTCAACTTAATTTAATAATGATACTTTCATTTATAAAGAGTTTACATTTTAAACCTAAATGTTTTCAAAGTGGTCTGTTGCAGATTTGTTGTATGTGTGAAATGGTTAAAGAGAATGACTGAACAAGTTTTGACTGATTTAAAGATGATTTAGCAGAATTGTGCATTAAGTGACCCTCTACAAAAAATTCAAGCCATATTCACTCATGATGATATTGATCAGTTTCAAAACATGGCCACATTGCTGCATTAGAAAAGTGATAAAATGGCAAAACAGTGAAATTCGTCTGCTCTGAAAGTCTTTATTTAAAAATAAGAATTCTAATGTTCCAGGAAAACACCCAAAGGGACAAAATCCTTCCCTCCTTTGATATTGTATCATATTCATACACACACTGGCCAGAATTGATGTTTACTTTCTCTGTTTTACATGTCGATAGAGTCTTCTTGACAACACATATTATCTAACAAAATGATAGATGCACAATGTATATATAGATGCTTTCTGACGCCTCTGCAGCAGACGGCTATTTGAAAACGTGCAATTTCTCCTTTTGCCACAATGTTTTCCACTTTTTAGGTTATCCATTCAATTATAAAGATTTTCTATTTTTTGGCAAAACATGTTCTAAGTCGTCTGCTGCAATTGTCGTATAAGGGGAAGGGTTAAGGACACCTCATTTCTGAATAATCAGTTCTTATAAACCTAGCAGACTCTTGTTAAAACTTCATAACAAGTTAACAGTTAATATTTACTTAACTTTTATTTTCAGATATATATGGTCTGGTGTTGTGGTTGTTATAGGAATCTACTTGAATATCTACAGCAAAAACAGAGAGGCCTGGGATAGAGCAATTATTTCTTTTATACAAGATGTACATTATAGACTTAGAAGAAAAAATAGGCTTGAATTTGAAAGTATATCTAGCTCTGTAGTTTAAAATGTAAACACTAGCCTGAATTTGTTTTTTATGAACTGCAAAGGTTGATGGGAAATTGGTTTGGCATCCACCGTCGACATGTCTGTAGCACTAACTAAGACATGATTGAAAGAGTGTGATCAAAATTTATGGTCATGTTAACCACCACAAGGAAAAACCACATGACAATTTTCAGAGAGGCCTTGGATAGAGCAATTATTTCTTTTATACAAGATGTACACTTTAGACTTAGAAGAAAAAATAGACTTGAATTTGAAAGTATATCTAGCTCTGTAGTTTAAAATGTAAACACTAGCCTGAATGTGTTTTTTATGAACTGCAAAGGTTGATGGGAAATTGGTTTGGCATCCACCGTCGACATGTCTGTAGCACTAACTAAGACATGATTGAAAGAGTGTGATCAAAATTTATGGTCATGTTAACCTCCACAAGGAAAAACCACATGACAATTTTCACAACGATTGCAAAGAATGTTTGTTTTTAGCTCATCTGAGCATGAAGTGCTCGGTGAGTTATTGTGATAGCCCTTTGTCCGTAGTCCGTCATGTGTCAACATCTTCTCCTCTGTAAGCAGTAGGTCAATTGGGATGAAACTTCACAGACACCATCCTCTCACAATGTCCTCACATAAATTCCATGTAGAATTCTGGTTTCCATAGTATCATGCTTACCAACCCTCCAGATTCAATCGTGAGTCTCACGATTTGAAGGGCGTAACCCCACTCCCACGATCGTGAGGGAGAAACTCACGATTTTCGAAAATTCGAATTTTTTTTTTTCCTTTTTTTAAAATCAAATCATGAGGATAAATGTACTGAAAATTACTACAATCATTTTCTAACATCAACTTTTTAACATATTGTCACTGATAAAAGGCCCTTTCTTTCAACAAGTTCAAAACAATGTGTGTAGCTCAACTAAATGATTAATACATGTATGTATATTTCTTCTCCATGTGTCTTTATTCCATTGGTACCCGTGTTTTTCATTCAAAAGTATGTCTATAAATTAAAATGTTGTTAATATATATTAAATATTGAAAGTATTGTACATGTATCCCTGCATAGTTATCTAAATTCCGTTCTATTGTGAACATTTCTACTGTTAAATTCATGGCGCTGAAAATCTCCCCCTTCAAACCCCAATCCCCCACTTTGAGATTATGAAACTCCCCCTTGAGGATGAGAAAAGGTTGGTAAGCATGTAGTATCCAAAAGATTTTTTGATTTTTTTTCTACCAAACCAGTTGGCTGCTTTTCAAATAATTTTGTAGAAATGTTCCTTGGGGGACATTCAGATTCCTTCAAGCAATGTTGATTCATTGAAAAACATGGCCCTCAGGAGCGAGCTGGTATATGGCTATATTAAAATATTTAAATATCTTCTCAAAAAGTATCTGGCCAATTTCAAAATAATTTTGTAGAAATGTTCCTTGGTTGACTGTCTATCAGAATATTTCAAGCCATGTTTGCGAGTCAAAAAGTGCAGCCGCAAGGGGGCTATTCTGTTATACTTTATATGGGTATAGTGAAAACTTTAAAAATCTTCTTCTACGAAAGTAGCATATTGATTTTCGAATGATTTTGTAGACATGTTCTTTGACTCCTTCAAGCCATGTTTATTTGTCAAAAAACATGGCGACCAAGGGCTTGGGCTGTTTTACCCATTTTGCCCATAGATTTAGAAATGATTCCCTAAGAAAATAAATGTATGATTTTGAAATACTAACGGTACATAAACATTTCTTTGGTGACTTTCTTAGTCATATTAATTTGACAAAAGACAGACAACAAAGAGTGTGGGTTGTTTTGCTTTAAGACAGTGGAGCTATCTGGTCATCTTGTTTTAACTTACCTGACCGCAAAATGAGTTATTGTCGTGTGCATGACAAATGACAAATCACATTGCATTACACAGGTGAGCGATCCAGGGCCATCATAGCCCTCTTGTTTTACGTTGAATCTCGTTTTACATGTCGATATTAAATCAGATATAATTATATGTGTTGGTGGTGGTGTGAGAGAGAGAGTGTAATTACTTGCCGTAACCCTTTCCCTCATACGACAATTCTGCAGCAGACGACTTTGAACATATTTTGTCAAAACATAGAAAATCTTAATAATTGAATGGATAACCTATGACAAAAAGTGGAAAACATTGTGGCAAAAGGAGAAATTGCACGTTTTGTGCAATTTCTTCTTTTGTCACTATGTTTTCAAAAAGCTGTCTGCTGCAGAGGTCCGAAAACCTCTGTCTATGGGAAGGCGTTAAACAGTGCACATTAAATATCTTTCTTAAATCTGCCAATATTAATTGAAGTAAAAGGATTTTTAGTTTTGTATAGTTTTTGTTTGTTTCAGATATACTTATGCAAATTGTTAATTTATATTAGACATTATCATTGAATGGGAAATAAATAATAACTTTCAATACTTATACTTTCTCTGATAAAACTGCATTTTGACCAATCTCTTTGCAACAAAGCTTTCTTCTGTGTTGAACAAAGAAAAGAACCGGTATGCTTTCTTCACTCTCATGACATCACCTGAGCCCAGGGTTAAATGTGATCTAATCTGATCACTCTAGACTTGAGAGGAATGTTCCTTTGGTGGTCCTTTTCAAACATGTTCAAAGATTAAAATTCTATGTAGAACTTAGATTGCTTAAGCCTCAGAAATGGGATGACAAATTCTTCACTGAATTTGCTTGAATAATGTCTAGATAATTTGGTAGAAATGTTCTTTTGATGACCCTCAACAAATAATGTTCAAGCCATATTGAATGGTTAAAAAGTAGGGCACCGATGTGGCATCAGAAAACGGGAAAACTGACACAACTTTAAAAATTCCATTCCATCATGAAAATGCTTGTCTGATTTAAAGATATTTCAGCATTATTTGTTTGGTCATCTCGGGTTAAAAACTAGGTTACTTGAAGAAAACAATTATCTAACACTGTAGAGATTGCAATTTATACTAAGCAGATTAAAACTTGAAAAGAATTACTGTATCGATGATTGATTGATGGATTATTCGGCATTTAATACCGTTTTCAACAATATTTCAGTCATATCACTTACTCATGTGTTTCCTGACTTACCCATACCAGTACTGAACACAACAGTCTTTCCAAGTAACTGGCTATTTTTCCAAATATACGGATAACCCATTGGTGAAAGATGAATGACGCATGTCACAGTGTCTTTTGTCAAACACCGGAAATAATGTTGGCCGAGCTGGGGTTCCAACTTGCAGCCCCTGGATTGACAGCCTGTGTCGCTATCGATTGAGCTGTCTTGATGATATCTACGCTTGAATATGGATCACTAGTCTTAATTGAAGGAAAATTGTGTTAAGACCTGCAGCAACATTATAAGCTCATCTGTTTTTGCGAAGATACCCTTGGCGGCGTCTTCACAAAACTGAGCTAATAACTAAAAAAACGTTAAACATTTCAAATGAAACTTGGTAGATATGTTCCTAGAAACAATATGCAGGTTTGTTTATACCAAGGCACATAACTCTGGCTTTAATAATATGCAGTAATGCAACTTAGATAAAAACCAACGAGCATTGGCGTTCATTGCATGGCTGGTCAAAAAGTAGGTTACTAGGCCAAATTTGAGGGCAAAACTTATTTACACCCAAGAGACTGCAGTTTTGACTCAAGATTGATAAGACTGTTTGTTTGATTGTTTGACTTGATAATATCTATCTTGAGTGTAAATATGTCTCATGTCGGGTCACCGAGTCAACTAAGTTACTAGGCTCGAATTAATCAAACTCCATGGATACTCAAAAGGCTGTTATTTTACCTTGAGCATGTTGAAACTTTTCAGATTTTTGACTTGATGATATCTCCCTTAAGTGTAAATATGTGTCATGTCAGTTCACTAAGTAGTTAGGCCCAAATTAATCAAAACTCTAAATACTCAAGAAGCCTTTATTTTAACTTGAGCATGTTGAAACTGTGTCAGTTTTTGCCTTGATGATATCTAGGATAAGTTTAAATTATGGTCATATCAAGACAAAAACCTGGTTACCACAGTGCATAACTCAGGTGAGAGAACCAGGGACATCATGGCTTTCTTTTTTAGCTCACCTGAGCTTTGCTCAAGGTGAGTTATTGTGATCGCCTTTTGTCCGGCGTCCGTCGTCCGTCGTGCGTCGTGCGTCGTGCGTCGTCCGTCGTCCGTCAACTTCTTCTCCTCAGTAACCAGTGGGTCAATTTGGATGAAACTTCACAGAAAGCATCCTCTCAATGACCTCACCAGAATTCCTTCAAATTTTTGGGATCCATGCAAAATTCTGGTTTCCATGGCAACGAAACCGAAAAAACTTCAAAATTCTTCTTCTCCCAAACTGGTTGGCAGATTTTCAAATAATTCTGTAGAAATGTTCCTTAGATGACCCTCTATCAGATTCCTTCAAGCCATGTTGATTGGTCGAAAAACATGGCCGCCAGGGGGGGCGGGGCTATTTTGCCTTATATGGCTATAGTGAAAACTTAAAAAATCTTCTCCTCCGAAAGTGTAATGCCGATTTTCAAATAATTTTGTAGAAATGTTCCTTGGGTGACCCTCTATCAGACTCCTTCAAGCCATGTTGATTGGTCGAAAAACATGGCCGCCAGGGGGGGCGGGGCTATTTTGCCTTATATGGCTATAGTGCAAACTTAAAAAATCTTCTCCTCCAAAAGTGTCAGGGCGATTTTCAAATTATTTTGTAGAAATGTTTCTTGGGTGATCCTCTATCAGATTCCTTCAAGCCATGTTGATTGGTCAAAAAGCATGGCCGCCAGGGGGCGGGGCTATTTTGCCTTTTATGGCTATAGTGAAAACTTAAAAAATCTTCTCTTCAATAAGTATCGGGCCAATTTTCAAATAATTTTGTAGAAATGTTCCTTGGGTGACCCTCTATCAGATTCCTTCAAGCCATGTTGATTGGTCGAAAAACATGGACGCCAGGGGGCGGGGCTATTTTGCCTTATATGGCCAAAGTGAAAACTTAAAAAATCTTCTCCTCCGAAAGTGTCAGGCTGATTTTCAAATAATTTTGTAGAAATGTTCCTTGGATGACCCTCTATCAGATTCCTTCAAGCCATGTTGATTGGTTGAAAAACATGGCCGCCAGGGGGGGGGTGGGGCTATTTTGCCTTATATGGCTATAGTGAAAACTTAAAAAATCTTCTTCTCCGAAAGTGTCAGGCAGATTTTCAAATAATTTTGTAGAAATGTTCCTTGGATGACCCACTTTCAGATTCCTTCAAGCCATGTTGATTGGTCAAAAAACATGGCCGCCAGTGGGCAGGGCTATTTTGCATTATATGACTATAGTGAAAACTTAAAAAGTCTTCTCCTCCAAAAGTGTCTGGCAGATTTCCAAATAATTTTGTAGAAATGTTCCTAGGGTGACCCTCTATCAGATTCCTTCAAGCAAAGTTGATTGGTCGGAAACTATGACTGCCAGGGGGCGGGGCTTATATAGCTAAAGTTAAAAAAAAAATATCAGGTGAGCGATTCCAGGGCCATCATGGCCCTCTTGTATATTAATATACTTTGGAAAGTATTGCTCATGGACATGTGGTACTCAAGTGAGCGTTAAAGAGCTTCCATGGCCATCTTGTTCCCTTTATAAATGAAGTTGTGGTAATTGTTTGTCTGGAATCTGAATAATTAACTTAAAAACAGACAAGCTGATAGAGAGGAGAAGAATTTTAAAAGTGTTGACTTGCCTTGCACCTTTCTGATGTCACAGCAACTGAAATACTGCATATAATTTAAAGCTTTCCGCCTGTTGCTATAACGTTCAGCAAATCTCGAGTCAATAATGAAACATTTCTACCCAATTAATCTTGAAATTTGCCACATTCATTAAAATGGAATTTTAAAATTTTGCCACTTTGCCCCTTTTCTGATTCCGCCATGTTTTTCAATCAATCCATATTGCTTGAACAATTTTTGTACCAAACAATTCTCTTTGGATTTGATAAGTGGATTCAGAGGAAAAGTTTGAAGCGAGTTGGCACATGCCATGAACAGTGCGGGGAATCGTGATACCATTTTTTTAGCTCACCTATGCATGAAGTGCAAGGTGAGCTATTGTTATCACATTTTTTCCGCTGTGCGTCCGTCGTCAACATTTGCGCTTGTAAATACTCTACAAGCTACATTTTGCATCTCCGTCAAATCTTGGACAAGTTCGAAACTTGGCCATATGAGGTCAAAAACTAGTTAACTAGGTCAAATTGAAGGAATCGTGATACCAGTTTTTTAGCTCACCTATGCATGAAGTGCAAGGTGAGCTATTGTTATCACATTTTTTCCGCCGTGCGTCCGTCGTCAACATTTGCGCTTGTAAATACTCTACAGGCTACATTTTGCATCCAATCTTCATGAAAGTTTATCAGAACAAATCTCCGTCAAATCTTGGACAAGTTCGAAACTTGGCCATATGAGGTCAAAAACTAGTTCACTAGGTCAAATTGAAGGGAAATCTTATTAACACTCTGGAGGCCACATTTTCAACTTGAGCATGTTGAAACTTTATCAGAATGTTTGTCTTGATGATATGTAGGTCAAGATCGAACATGGGTCATGTAGGGTAAAAAAAAATTGAAGGAAAACCTTGTTAACACCCCAGAGGCCTAGAAACTAGGTCACTAGGCCAAATTGAAGGGAAGTCTTGTTAACACTGTAAAAGCCTCATTTTCTGCTTCAGCAGCTTGAAATTTGGTCAGAATGTTGAGCTGAATGATATCTAGGCCAAGTTTGTATTGGGTCATGCAGGGTAAAAAACTAGGTCACTAGGCCAATTGAAGGGTAATCTTGTTAACACTCTAGAGGCCACAACTTGAGCATGTTGTTGTTGATTGTTGTTTCAGAATCAGGATGTTTGTCTTGATGATATGTAGGTCAAGTTTGAACATGGGTCATAAACTAGGTCACTAGGTCAAATTGAAGGGAAATCTTGTTAACTGCCTAGAGGCCACAATTCTTTTGTCAGAATGTTTGTCTTAACCCTTTCCCTCATATAGACGCTTTCTGACGCCTCTGCAGCAGTAGGCTTTTTGAAAACATAGTGACAAAAGAAGAAATTGCTCAAAACAAGCAATTTCTCCTTTTGACACAATGTTTTCCACTTTTAGTCATAGGTTATCCATTCAATTATACAGATTTTCTATTATGAGACAAAATATGTTCAAAGTCGTCTGCTGCAGAATTGTTGTATGAGGGAAAGGGTTAAAGATATCTAAGTCAAGTTCGAATATGGGTCATATCGGGTCAGAATCTAGGTCACTAGGCCAAATTGAAGGAAAATCTTGTTAACTATCTAGAAGCCGCTTTTTTGGCTACAGCAGCTTGAAATTTCGTCAGGATGTTTAGCTAAATGATATCTAGGATAAGTTCGAATATGGGTCATGCCGGATTAAAAACTAGGTCACTAGGCCAAATTGAAGGGAAATCTTGTTAACACTCTGGATACTGCATTATTATAACTTGAGTATGATAAAACTTTATCAGAATGTTTGTCTTGATGATATGTTAGTAAAGTTCAAACATGGGTCATGTTGGGTCAAAAGATAGGTCACTTAGTCAAATTGAAGGAAAATCTTGTTAACTCTGTAGAAGACAGCAGCTTGACATTTGATGCGAATGTTTATCTAAATGATATCTAAGCGAAGTTTGAATATGGGTCATGTAGGGTCGAAAACTAGGTCACTAGGCCAAATTGAAGGAAAATATTGTTAACACTTTGGATGCAGCATGTTTTGCTTCAGCAGCTTGAAATTTAGTCAGAATGTTTGTTAGAATTATATCTAGGTCAAGTTTGAACATGGGTCATATTGGGTCAGAAACAAGGTCAATAAAGGAAAATATTGTTAAAAATCTGGAGGCCGCATTTTTGCTTTGAGCAAGTTGAAACTTTGTCAGAATGTAGTCTTGATGATATCTAATCCATGTTGGAATATGGGTCATATCAGGTAAAAATATATAGATGACTAGGCCAAATGAAGGAAAATCTTGTTAACACTGTGGAGGTTGCATTCAGAATAATTGTCTTGATGCGTTTTGCATTGCAGTACATTGTATAATTAAGGTGAGCGAACTAGGGCCATCATGGCCCTCTTGTTTTTATCTAATAGGACCAATATTTAAACTCAATCTAGATATCTGCAAGATAAACATTCTAGCAAAGTTTCAAGTCAAAAATGCTGCCTCAAGAGTGCTAACGAGCAAATTGTTGATGATGGACAATATGTGATCACTATAGCTCATCTTGAGATCTTCATGTTCAGTGAGCTAAATAGCTGTGGTCAAGTCTGGCTCTGTTGATAAAGCTGTCAATCATGGTTGTTATTTGAATCACTTCTCAGCAAACAGTGTTTCAGTCATTCGACTTCCAGCAATGGGATAACAAGCAAATTCATGAAATTTATAGCCCCCGCTTGCAGGAAATATTGTAGGAATAATGTCCGCCGAAAGTGATGATCGAACTTGGCCTAGCTGTTAAGGCATTTAACCTTGTTACCAAGTTTGAAAAAAAAACTGTTCATATTTTTTGTTAATCAAGCGGCCATAACTCCACCGAATAAAGTCCGCTGAAAGTGACGATCGAACTTGGCCTAGCCAATTTAACCTTGTTACCAAGTTTGAAAAACACCGGTTCACATTTGTGGCAGTTATTGCACGGAAATAGCATCAAACGACATTTTTTGTTAATAAAGGGGCCATAACTCCACTAAATAAAGTCCGCCGAATGATGATTGAACTTGGCCTAGCCCTTAAAGCATTTAACCTCGTTTCCAAGTTTGAAAAAAAAAGGTTCACATTTGTGGTAGTTATTGCACGGAAACTGCAACAAATGACATTTTATTGTTAAATAAGGGGCCATAACTCCGCCGAAAGTGACAATCGAACTTGGCCTAGCCCTTAAGGCATTTAACGTTGTTACCAAGTTTGAAAAAAAACGGTTCACATTTGTGGCAGTTATTGCACGGAAACCGCAACAAACGACATTTTTTGTTAAATAAGGGGCCATAACTCCACCGAAAGTGACGATCGAACTTGGCCTAGCCCTTAAGGCATTTAACCTTGTTACCAAGTTTGGAAAAAAACGGTTTACATTTGTGGCAATTATAGTACGGAAACGAAGTGTGACAGACAGACAGACAGACGGACAAACCCAAATTAATAACCCCCCTTTTTTCTTCGAAAGAGCGGGGGATAATAATAACCCCCCTTTTTTCTTCGAAAAAGCGGGGGATAAAAAACATGTGGGATGCAACAGTCAGTTTGGGCAGACTATTGTACAATTAGACAAACGGGGAAGATACTGTGCAGAAAAATCCCAAAGGTTGGTTTTTATTTGAGATGGCCCAAATCATGATCATGCTCGATCTCAAACAATTGCTGTTCAAAGTGATATACATATGTACATGTATATCAGTCAATGGTGGTTGGCTAGCCTAATCAAAGCGCTGAAAGCGCTAATGGTATGGGGGCATAATTATTATGTAAGTTGAAAATATATGGCATAGATAATATGGACAAACATTGTTGAAACAATAAACAATGACCTTTAAAACAAACCAAACCAAAAATGTTTGAAGCAACACATACTGCCTGCCAATAACATATACCTTATCTATCAAAGTTTGACCCTTTTCTTGTATAAAGAAAATAAATCAAGAAGGACAAAAGATTGACAAAAGACCGAGCAGCGACCCTTAATTAAAATATTTCCAGTTCAGAAATCACTAAAGATCCACAATGTATATTGTAATCATGCTGATAAATGAAAGACAAACGAAAGCATGCTAGAGTTATGTTTCTTTTTGCACTGCACATCTGTATCTCAGAGTTCCATATACACTAAGTCTTAAATTGATACATTGGACATCTATTGAGACAATAACCGAAGAAATAAATGAGTTTACAACTAAACAACCAGATCAGATTTGTGTTCAAAATATTGTATCGATCTCCTAATCCCAATGTATACGTGTGACGACTTTGAAATGGATCCGCGAAACAGAAACAAAGTGTTGACCCATTAATGCAAACCGTAACGGACAGACGGACGGATGGATGAACACAAAGACGGACAGACAGTCAGTCGCTCCGGACAAAGTACACAGCTTGGGGAAGTCAATCGCTGAACTAAATAAGGAAAAATGGAGATAACTAAAATAAACAGACCAGAGTTATGTACCTAGTACTTTGCCGTTCTCCTGATCACACGGTATAATTGTAACCACTTTGAAATAAAACTGCCATACAGTAACAACTAGTTGACCAATACATGCAATCCATGAAGTATTGATTACAGAAGTCGTACAAGGTTAATTTACAAAAACCTATTTAGACTACATTTCTAGTTTATTTGTCAACAGATACATCAAGGACTAGATTACACGTTGACGGACGTTGAGTCTTCAATTAACGCAAATGCATAATTATACATTATAAATCCTGTCCCAAAATCGCTAGAAGCGCCTCAATTATAAAATAAACTAGAATTGTTTTTGAAAAAACAGATGTCTCCCCCTCAAATATCTGTCAAAATCTCTCAAAACATTCCAACCTATAAAGCAGACAATGGGTTCTGCACATCACCTTGATGAGGTGAACATCTGACACAAGTTTCATGAAAATCCTTCAAGCCTGACCTTGACCTTGAACCGGTATGGTCGGAACATGGGTTCTGCACATCGCCTTCGTGAGGTGAACATCTGACACAAGTTTCATGAAAATTCTTCAAGTCGTTTTGGAGATATGGAGCGGACACGAAATTAAGGCTCAAACCTTTGACCTTCAAGTCTGACCTTGACATTGAACCTGTATGGTCGGGACATGGGTTCTGCACATCGCCTTCATGAGGTGAACATCTGACACAAGTTTCATGAAAATCCTTCAAGCCGTCTTGGAGATATGGAGCGGACACGATTTCGGACAGACGGACAGACAGACAGAAGGACAGACAGACAGACGCCCAGGACAAAAACAATATATCTCCCCTGTATACAGGGGGAGACATAATAATGACCTTGCGGTTATAACTCGTGTGTATGTTGACATTTTCGGCCAAATTTCTTTCCGACGTTTGACAAAACTCAATGCGACATGTGTCATTCATCTTTCACCAATGAGCTAAGTCTATGTGGAAAAGCAGCCAGTTGCTTGGGAAGATTGTTGTGTGGAGTACTGACTGGTGTGAGAAAACCAGGAAATACATTTGTAGGTGAACTGGCCGCTGAGGAAATGTTAAAAAAGGTGTTAACCCCAATCAATCAATGTTGAAATTAACTTATCTTTAATTTGTAGATTTAATTTCTATTTCCTATTTTGAATAGTGATGAAAACATTGTGGAAAAAGACAAACTTGCTGATTATCATTCATCTGTTAAGGTGAGTCAAATGTGTCTAAAAGGGGCAACGGTTAAAATAATAACTGAAGACAAAAGTTTTCGGTATCTAGGTTATAGAAACAAATTGATTCATGTTTCAAAGCATTGTTTGGAAAGGAGGAATTGCTCATTGTCAGCAATTGCTCCGTTTGCAAATACACTTTCAACATTTGTATGTAACTAAGTAGCTATAACGGAAACGGTTCAACCCTTTCCCGCTTACAGTCGCTTGTTTACGCATGTGCAGCAGATGGCTGCAAAATTATTTATCGCGACTCATTTCCTCTTTTTCCACAAAGGTTTCAACTATATACTTTTCCCCTTGATGTAAGGCAACATTGCTCGTTATCATTCAACTCTAGCATGTTATTCAAAATGTGTCGAGTAAAAGAATGTCCATAGTAAAACGTTCAAATATGAAAAGAATTAATTTGAAACGTATTTGAAAGCATTGTGTGAAAAGGAGAAATCGCTCATTGTTAGCAATAGCTCCATTTTCAACAATATTTTCAATATTCGAACTGTTATAGTATCACGTAAAGGATTCCGCTTCCATGGGGAGGATGTAACCATTTTCCGCTTACAGATGTGCAGCAGACGGCAATCGAAAACATTGTGTCAAAAGGAGAAATTTCTTATCGTAGGCAATTTCTACTTTTGCCACAATGGTTTCAATAATTTTATTTACAGTGATTTGCACAGTTCTTTATATAAGTCGACTGTAGTAAACTAATGGGGTCACAGCACGATCGACGTTACCTAACACCACTGACATTGAGGTCAATCATAGTTCAGAGTGTGGTTCACGCGTTGGAACTATTTTGTCTCATTAATTAATGCAAGCGGAGGGTTTTCGGTCGAACCAATGAAATCGTTGAAAAGGCAGATTATAACCAATCAAAACTCGATTTTGGCGTAGGAATTCAATTTGAGTGGACTGTGGTTGCAGCCGTAATCCGACTTTTCGAAAGCAGCCTGAGTATGGTATAGTGGCGAAACGCCCCTATCCCAAAAATTATCACAAGCAACAAATACTTAAAAACTGATGAATTTATTTAGGTCTGAGAATAAATAACATGAACAAGATATAATAGATAAGGTAGATATACAACAATCTTTTCTAAGCAAAGCACAGCTTTTGTTAGCACTTATAAACATAGGACCTATTCCAAGAACCAAAAATAAGAGGGATGATCCAGAAGTAATAGGACTTTTATTATAATTTCAACACAAATCAAACTTGTTGAAAATCAACCCGATTTTATTAAAAGTACACATTTCTCTAACATACATGACAAATATTTGAATACTTGGTACAGTTATATCAACAAACTTCATGCATCAACTTCCCCAGTAGCCATTGCTGAAACGCATTCAAACCACTGTTCACATATCGAGGGCTTGGCGTGAAACGGTTGTAACTAAAATTGGTATTTTTTAACCAAGGTTAATCACCTCGCCATAATGTCTTTATAAACGCTAAATCTTTTTTTCTAGGTCAACAATGGAAATTTAGGTGCCATTGCTCGTTCTGAGCAATGGCACCTAAATTTGCATTGTTTACAAAATGACCAAAATGGCCCCTAAACTAGGGTTTTCAAAATAGGTTTTTAGTTACAACCAAGTTTCACGCCAAGCCCTCGATATGATGTGTAACAAATGACGAATCTTATGGTGAAAAAACGAAACTGGCACTGTTCCTTTCAATATCAGAACTGGCTCTATAGTTTCCCACTGATTTCTCTCCTCCAACCATGAAAAGAAAATGTATGTACACATAGCTAGGGACTACTAGACTTCTGGTGAACACCACTGAATTATTGTTTCCAAAGATTATTTTGGTTTTTGTCTACCTTGTAATATAATTTTACTATATGGTTTTTGTCTACGTTGTGATATAATTTTACTAGATAGCAATTTTTCAATTTTTCATTAGACATCATTGTTTACGTGATGTTCTTACATGTCGCAAAGCAACTTTGCTATTATGATGGTATTCATGAAACAACGACATTAAACTTTTGTAATTAGAACAATATAGCAACAAATGAATGTCATGTAAATGTTCGTTATCTTTCGTAAGTTTAACTATATTTGAAATATACACCGTTAAAACTGGTACTTTCTTGTAATATTATGGTGTGCCCGTCTATGCCTCAACTTGTTTCTATGACAACGATTTATAACTTAAATAATGACAATATTAAAAATATTAAATCCTATTACTTTTGGATCTTCCCCTTGTACATGTATTGAATCCTCAATAATCTTAACCCTTTCCCTCATATGACAATTCTGCAGCAGACGAACATATTTTGTCAAAAAGTAGAAAATCTCTATAATTAAATGGATAACCTATGACTAAAAGTGGCAAACATTGTGGCAAAAGGAGACATTGCTCATTTTGAGCAATTTCTTCTTTTGTCACTATGTTTTCAAAAAGCTGTCTGCTGCAGAGGCGTCAGAAAGTGTCTATATGAGGGAAAGGGAAATAACCCTTTCCCGCATACATGCTTTTTCTAATGACTTTTGAAAATATTGTGCCAAAAGACGAAATTGAACATAACAATGAATTCTTTGTTTCGCATCAATGTTTTCAACTGGATTCAATAAGTGGTCTTTCATTAGTAGATCTATATAACCTATATTTTGCTTAAATGTTTTCAAAGATGCCTGCTGCACCTTTGTTGAATGTAGGAAAGAGTTAAGATGAATGTGATCATATCAAAATCCAATAACATCTGTAGTTAACTTGATGCAAGAGATTATTTTAAATCTTTCCCATATATAGTTGCTTTCTGACGCCTCTGCAGCAGATGATGTTTTGAAAACATTGTGGCAAAAGAAGAAATTGCTCAAAACAAGCAATTTCTCCTTTTGCCACAATATTTTCAACTCTATTAATATCTAAATTCTCAATTATAGAGATATTCCTTATTTTCCACTAGATGATTTCAAAGTCATCTGCTACAGATTTTTTATATGTGGGAAAGAGTTAAGCCATGAAGGAGGGAGTTGTGTCACGTGAGATCAAGATGGATCTCAATATTACTTCTGTCTGCTCCTATGACTGTTACATAATCAAATCATTTTGAAATCCATAAACAGTGTGTAGCTTTAAATTCAAGGCTTGCTAACAAAGTGAATTATATATCTACACTGGTTATGCATATTGATTCATAGACCCTTTTCCAAAAATATTTATACAAAAGTTCTATAACATTGTCAATGTCATACACATGCAAAATTTGTTATTTTGAGATCCTACAACAGAAAAACTTAAGAACGCATGGACCATCTTGGTATAAAAGTTACAAAAATACAATAAAATACATTTAACCAAGTGACCTAGTTCTTTTTAAAGATTTTCTAATGTGAGACCTAGTCTTTTATCCCCCACGATCCCTTTTGGACCTAGACAAAGATTTGATGGTGATGATTTCCAGGAAGATTTGATGAAAAATGTGTCCTCAAGCAGTCTGGTGTCTTCAGAAAGTTATTCTAACATTTTACAGAACATGACTGCTTTGTTGATGAAAATGTGGATTAGCCTGTTCACAAGGTTTTCTCAATATTGACCTAGTGACTTAGTTTTTAACCCTATGTGGCCCTGTTTGGAAACTTGAACTAGATAAGAATTTAAGATTAAAATAAATATTCTAATGATTTTTTTTCATGATTTAATGAAAAATGTTGCCACAAATGTGTTTACAAGGTTTTTCTAATACTTGGCTAAATGAACTTGTTTTTTACCCCATGAATATGAATCGGTTTCAAACTAGACTGGATGTTTAAGGAGATGAATATTCTGATGAACCCTTTTGATAAATAGATTAATACAATGAGGCTTCTATAGTGTTCACAAGGTTTTTTTTAAAATTTGACTTAGTAGCCTTCTTTATTTAACATCAAATGACAGATTTATTGCAGCTAAAGGTTTAGATCAACTTTCATGAATATTTGATGTAAAATGTGTCTCACAGTAATTTAGATAGAATCCATGGTAATTATACAGTACAAATACAATATAATTTCAAGGGTTAACATTCCCATATAGTTTTAATCAAATCCATCCAATCATGCTTTAGATATGGCTCCGGATTGATGACACCAAACCAATATCCCATCTGCCTTTGGCAGGAGATAATAAGTGACTTGGAAAAGTAATGTTACAACACATTTATGTAATGCACCAAAATACACTGAAAGACAGCAATAATCTAACTTCTTATTAGCAATATGAACTGTTACAATGCATTTCCCTTATAATAATAACAATTACAATGTTTTATGGGAAAATATAAGTTTCTTGTTCTATGAACAAAGATGAGTATTTACAAAATAAACAACAAATAAAGGTTTAACAAAAACAAATTACTTAAACAAAGGTCAAATTTAGACATGTTCAAAATTCAGGTATCATGATCATGTGGTTTGTTCAATATTTTTCACATACATCTTATCAATTCAAAAATGAAGAATCTTTTATTGCACAGCAACAGATACAATCACAATATTCATTGATTTCAATCAGCGAAATAAAAGCACATATTTAAATCACAACATTTCAGTACAGGCTTATATTTACAAGAGGACTATGATGGTCCTATCGCTCACCTGTTTGTATAGAACTCGATTAGAAGTAACATGCTTCTATGTCAAAATGTATGAAGAACTGCCCTTGGCAAATCTCATATTTGAAAGATGCAGTAGAGTTATAAATGGTGTGACCCAGGCTTGTATTGATAACCATTTAGCTATGTTATCTCTATACATGCACAGTCATGTAAACCATGTGTCCGTGAGGTTGGACCATTTTTTAACTCTAGTGACATAATTCCAACAAAGTGACTACTTTGTGATACTACATACCAAATAAAAAGCTATAACACTTGCACTTTTTGCCAAAAAGATTTAACTCTTTACTGTATACATACATATTTTGGGTAACAATCCCCAATGGCAACAATGTTTTTTATTAATAAAATTATTTCTTTAAATATAGCGACTAAATTTTAGTTTTCTGAAGATAAAAGTGCATGCAAAATTTGGTATGACAAGGCTTAGTGAAAGGACAGATGGACGGACAAGATGCAAACCTATAGTATTCCCCAATGGGTGACTTATAGTTATAACCAATGCATCCATCAGACGTATGATCAGTGTAGTGTATATTTATAGATCCCTTTGTTTATTATTCCTTTCCCTAATAGAGTTGCATTTTGATACATTTGTAGCAAATCATTTGATCCATAAAGCTTTTTAAACAGGAGATTCTGCTTATGAGCAACATTTTCGCAACTGTCTAAGAATGATTGTCACAGACTTTCTCTTTTGACAAGTCTTAAACCATCATATTAGGTCATGGGATAATGTAACATCCGGAAGTTAGTTTAGGTCATCAAATCTCTGTAGAATGTCATTTTAGGGATTTTACACAACACTTGAATGGTTTTTTCTGAAAAGTGGGTCCTTTGCAGGGTCATACATATCAACTGTCCATTCTGTGTTGTGTGTGATAAATCTCAAGAACAGTTTATATAGTGTGTGCCTTGCTTTAATCTCTACAGTCATGGCTGCGAAGAATGCCACAAAAAACATAACACCACAGGTTAGTGTAATCACCTCCTCTGTTGTTAATTTCACTTTTTCTTTAGGGAATTTAACTGCATTACCTCGATCTGACAGGAAACACATGACTGTTGCGATAGCACATCCAACCATTATAAGAAGGTTGAGAAGAAAGATAATGTGTAGACACTTATCACGGCGTCGTACACGCGGCCATCTCCATTGGCTGAACTGTAAAATACAAAAACTTTCAAATTACTATCTTACATTTAATCCATATAAGCTCAGTAGCAATTATAATACAAGCACACATAATATACAAAACCTTTTTGTTCAAATCTGCAATATTTACAGATACATTCTGCTACTCTTGTGTGAAAAATGTTTGTTCATCAACATGTTCCTGTTCTTTTTCAAGATGTTCATGAGGTCATGAAGTTTTAACCCTTTCCCACATACAGCAAACTGCAGCAGACGACTTTGAACATATTTTGTCAACCACTGGAAAATCTCTATAATTGAATGGATAACCTATGACTAAAAGTAGAAAACATTGTGGAAAAAGGAGAAATTGCTCGTTTTGAGCAATTTCTTCTTTTGTCACTATGTTTTCTAAAAGCTGTCTGCTGTAGAGGCGTCAGATCAGAAAGCTTCTATATCAGGAAAAGGGTTAATGAATACAAATTTATTTGAATAAATTCAAGTGAATGTATTGAATGAATTGTGATCACCCACCAAAAGGACATTTGTATAAGACTATTTGGACCACATTGGTAACCAGTTTGTAAAACAAGAGAACCATGACAGTACTTTATCGCTCACCTGATGCACCAGAATTTTAAACAGAAGCCAAAATATGAAATAATTTTCAATTTTAGAAATCAAACCAGAAGTTCACAGAAGATTTGAACTGATGATAGACACAAGACGGTGAGTGATCCCAATAGTTCACCCATGACTTCGAGCTCAGGTGAGCTAAACTAGAGGGTCAAGATGGACCTAAAGAGATCACCTGATGATTAAAGAAAATCCATAAACAAGATCAATATTTACAGAACATTCAATTATTCTAAAATTTTCCATTTTATTATTCTTTCCCACATACAACAAATCTGCATCAGCTGACTTTGTAAACAGAAAATCAAAATTTGGAAACTTTATAAAAGAAAGAACAATTATTGAAAGACGTTTACGAGCAATATCTCCTTTTGACACAATGTTTTAAAAAGTTTAAAAAAATTTTTTGCATCAGAGGCCTTTGAAAGCAACTACATGAGGAAAAGGGTTTAAAGTGAATTTTTGGTTAATAACTTAAAATCACACAAAGTATTTCAGAGCAAAAGAGTTTTTAATGAAGTTTGAAGCTAAAATTTTATTAGATCACCTTGGACCTAAAAATTGCAGATTTTATCTCTCACCTTAAATCTCTTGTGTCTGTTGAACTGGTAGTGACAAAGCTCACACTTTGGATGGCTAGTCTTCTTACCACGCCTTTGGGAGATTCGAATCCATTTCTAAAGAAATAAAATAAAGCAAATTATGTAATTCAATACACAAAATGGCCCTAAATCAATCACCCGAGTGATGGCATAAAAGTAAATGTGGAAATCATTATTATACCTCTAATGTTGGAGAAAATTTGAGTAAGAAAGGGAAAGAAACTGCAAGGACTGAAGAAGTAGACACAGTCACTGTAAATGAAATCATAATAATGAGTAAGGTAAATTTGTAACAAAAGAGCCATGGTGGCCCTGTGATGATCCAGATCTCTAGATAAGGTGAATATTTCAAATTTCAAAACCTTTATTTTACACTCAAACCCTATGTTGTTGGTACTCAATGAAGTGTTTGGTAGAGTCACAATAGAAAAATTTAGGTGGGAAAAGACCACATTAGTCATTATTCATCCTTATCTTGTCCTCTGATGCTCATCCGAGTACCAAGGCTCTTCATGATAAGGTGTGACACTGTCCATAAATAATACATGTCACCTGTGTTTATAGGTGTAATTTGATAAGCAAATTCATATTTGCGGCCTCCAGAATGTCCAAAAGGTTTATCTTAGACTTGGTTAAATGACCTAGTTTTCTACCCAAATTGAACAGTATTTGAAAATTGTCTCTAAAGTGTTCACACAGCCAACCAATTCAATTGAATTGACACAGTAACATGAGATTCGTCCTCATGTGGCCATATTTTTCAACAGATCGAAATAATTTAAACAATCTTGGTAGAGGGTCATCCAAGGAACAATTTCTATTGCAATGGCAATCAAGAGTTTCCCATCATATTAAACTATTTGAAGATTTTTTTAGAAAAGGACCACCCAAGGAACATTCCTCAGAAAATATTTTGAAATTGGTCCACTGGTCTAGAAGTGATTTGAAGTTGTTTGTAGGAAAAAGTAAAAAGACGGATATACGAAGGCAATGCTATATACAGTATTTTGAAAGCGCTTGATACAGATAGTATTACAAATCACATGCAAATGATTTGGTACTTTTTGCCGCTTTCAACAATTTTTCAGTTATATTACTATATTTCCCAGTTAAGTTACCAACTGGTAATACTGGTCAATTTATCTTGACACTAGCCAGTGAGTTTTAATCCTAACCCTGCAACCCTGAGCGCCAAGGAGGGCAGCCATTACTACCCTTTATAAAGTCTTTGGTATGAACTGGCTGGGGATCGAAGCTGCGACCTTCCGCACCCTTTACAGCCCCTATTCCATTACACCACCGAGGCGGTCTCATGCAAATGAGATAATGCTATGCCAATAATAAAACCAATGATATGCTCCAAGTTCAATTTCAAGAATGAGTATTTGCTATAGGCTCGCTGTTCTTTAACATTTTGGGTACACTTCTATCTTTGAGAGACAATACAGCTGAAAGTGCTGAAAGTGCAGAAATTCCGAAATTCTTCGCTCTTGAACTGACTTCAATTCAACACTGCAAATAGACCTGTTAATCATGTGTTGTAAGGGCAATTAAATAATTAAAATTTCTTACTCTGAGAAAAAGTTGAAGAAAAATCTTTAAAAAAGCTTACCTTGAGACATGAAAAGTGGATATATCGTAAAGATCCTGAACATCGACATGGTGAGATGAGAGGTTCCTTGTCATCATCTGGCATTTGACAGATCCGACAAATTGTATAATAATCTGTTCCACAATCTGACACAGTCTGAGAACCATATCTTGAGGTTGATAACCTGTCCTTAGATAGAACACTTGGTGTCCTGGTGGATATGCGATTTGCAGTTCGGAATATATCCAGAGGCACTTTGTGCATAGTTCCAAGAGAACTACCAAGCCATACAAGATCTTGGTGTCTAGCTTGTTGGTATTGTTGAGGAGGAAGACTTATGCTTCCAAGTGAGTTCCCTATTTTAGCCAGTTCATGTTGAGGGGATAAGGCCTGAATTCTGGGAACTATCACGGTCACAGGCAGCTTAAAAGTGGATTCCTCATCAAAATCCTCATCAGACTCCAATTCTTCAGAATCAGGGGGACGTGGCTCCTTTGTATGGTCATGCAATTCTTCATGGGATTTACAATCACAGTCAGCATGCAAGTGTTCAAGTTGGTCTCCCTGTGAGTCCATCATTTCAGGCAGCATATATCGCAATGATAAACTGAAAAACAAATAAAGTATACTGGGCAATAAGAAATGATCACAGATCTCCCAGGCCATAATGGCATATTGGGACAAAAATACCCCAAAATGTTCAACTTCAAACGAATCAAAGACAATTTTAACCTGTGCTTGCATAAACTATTTGATGGGTCCTGGGTCTGAATTTTAGAAGTCCTGGATGTTGCACCGGCTTTAGAGAAAAACGCACAGTTTATTTTGATTACTTAAGCTTTTACAAACATTACGTGAAAAGAAGTAATCTTTAAAATAAGAGGACCATGATATGGCTCACCTAATTTAATTGAACTGAAAAGTTTTCAATGCTTTTAAAAAAATATAAGGGAAATGAGCCCTGCCATCTGATGGCAATGTTTTTCAACATATCAGAGTAATTTGAACAATTATCGTAAAGGGTAATCCTAGGAACAAGATTTTTTTAAAGTTTTCACATAACAGGAAAACAAGCTCCGCCCCGTGACGACCATGTTTTTCAACGAATCAGAATAATTTGAACAATCTTGGTAGAGGTTCACCAAAGGACATTTTGTGAAAATTAATTTTCAAACCAGGACCTATACTTTTGGACATGAAGATTTTTTTAAGTTTTGGCATTTTCCCCCTTTTCTGATATCACGGCAGCCAAGGTTCTGCATGGAATTGAATTCTTTGAACAACTTTGAAAGAGGACCACCTAAGGAACATTCCTGTGAAATTATTTTGAATATCATTCAATGGTTTAGAAGTCGTTTGTAGGAAAATGTTAACAGATGGACAGACAGATGCGGATAGAAGGTGAGTCTGTCTGATCACAAAAGCTCAATTCGAGCAAAAAAATAGAAAACAAGTGGAAGTAAAAAAAAATCTAAATAATTTGCAAAGGTTTAACATAAAAATGTCATCTGAAGAATCCCTCCAGTTTCATTTATGCACCCTCGTTTTGAATACATTTATCCCCAAATAATTAATGGTCAGAATTAAAGCAAAGAATATATTATGACATTATATCTATTTTTAGTATCCCCACCTGTTCATAAAGTTTAAACCAAATGGCCGGTGGCAATGATATTTTAGCGTGGATTTTCAAAAGTTTTCGAAATCAGAAAAAAAGGGATTTGACAAGGCTGATTTGAAAGAAATAAATCCACCAAACTTGGCTTGATTTGATGCGCTTTTTTCTCTGATTATGATAATGACATCCCAGTGATTTTCAGCTGAATTGGTCGCGAAAATTCGGCGACACTAACGTTTCAAAACTTTGCCTATACTATTTATAATCTTGAGTTCAGCACCGGAAATTATGTGCACAAATCACATACAGTGTTGTAAAAGAATAACTTTTGATGTTGAGCATTTCACAATTTGCCGCAATGTTTCAAAATTCTTGTTTTTTTCAGCCACTAAAATAAGTTATTGATATTGGCCTGTCTACCATTTTAACCCTTTCCCTCATATAGACGCTTTCTGACGCCTCTGCAGCAGACGGATTTTGAAAACATAGTGGCAAAAGAAGAAATTGCACAAAACGTGCAATTTCTCCTTTTGCCACAATGTTTTCCACTTTTTGTCATAAGTTATCCATTCAACTATGGAGATTTTCTATGTTTTGACAAAATAAGTTAAAAGTCGACAAATTGCAGAATTGTCGTATGAGGGAAAGGGTTAATTAACTGTCTGTCAGTCACTCTGTGCTTTCATTTCAATCACCAGTCGATAAGTTATTGATAGGTATATTATAAACACATCTGTAGTGCACGTGCTTACACACTGATAAATTTTCAAATAAATAAGAGCGAGTTTGAATGAAGCAAGTTTACTTTTGAAATAAAAGTTCTGAATTTCAGAAAGTAGAAACTGTTAGAAAACCAGCATTGACATTATATATTTCCTTCTTCAGTCTTCAATATTTGTTATCTTTAAATTAGGATTTTACTAGTGGTTTAGTCGGTAAGTCATTTTCGATAGCCGACTTGAGATTTAATAGATCTAAATGGCAATTAAAAAGAATTTCCAATGGAATCGTGTAAATAAAATCAGTCTTTGAACAGTTGAATTAATCTGGTTTAATTCTTTGATCATATCCCTGTTTGTTATCCAGGGCTCGCGCTGTCGTTCGCCACTTGAGCCATTGGCTCAAAAATGAAAAAATTGGCTCAGAAAAAACCAAAGTGGCTCAAGTCATGTCTCATAAGAAATTATTGGCGAAAAATCTACATCGTAAAATCTTACGTATTCCATTACCAGAAGTATCAATAGACTTGACTGGTTCACGGATGTAGACAATATCGTGCATCACTATAGCGTAAAATATCGGGTAAAATAATTTAAACCAGTCAGCGTGTGTATACATAAGTGTTTGTGTACAATGGCAAACTGTTGACGTACGCGCGATTACGGAGAGTCGATATTTTACACAAACTGCTTTAATTTGTTTACAATTAAAGACTGACCATTTACGTATGAAAACTTAAAAAAAGTCACTATAATTGACCGCGCCCTAATGCGTAAATCGGTTAAATGAGCAGCAATTAAAGGCCAGTGGATATCGATGTTTGTCGGCGATCAATTTAAAACACCAAACAAAATAATTATAAATCGAAATCACTATATAGATTTACCGAATCTGTATCGTTAATTCACCTCTTTTCTATACTTTTTTCTTCACGCACGTATAAGTTAACATGTAGTTCAATGACGTCACAGTTTGTTTACAATCTACTTCATCCAGTGTTATATTCGCTTCGCTCGAAAAAAAAAAATCAAAATTCGTCGCAAACAGGTCCAATTTCATTATTTTACAACATTATAACAAAAACAAGTGTTTTTTACGATTAATTTTTACCAGTTGCGTAGAAAATGCAATTAATTAAACTTCCTAAATGGAAAAATTAAAAAAATAACATTTACCGTAAAGATTATTTTCTCTGTAGTACTAACTAGTATCATACTACTGCTGCAGAAGGAAATCAGTGTCACACGATACTATGCAAACAAAATGTACAGGGTGTGCCAAAAGATCGTACCCCATATATTTTTTTTTATGATTTTTTATGATTGGTATTGATGGAAAGGGGTTGTCACAAGGAATACACATGTGAAATATGAAAGCAGTACCTATTACGGTTCAGAAGTTATGACCAAGGTTAAAGTTTTTGTGACAGCGTGACTGACGGACTGACTGACGAATGAGAAATAATAGTCCCCAGCTTTCGCTAAAAGCGGGGGACAATAAAAGAATCTGGTAGTGTCTTATAATTTCGCTTCATGTAGGCGGCTAGCGGAAACGGGTGCAGGAGAACTCGTCGACCTAATGATTATATAGTACTATATACTTAGTAAGGATAATTATCGATTATAGTAACTTTGAAGTTAAATATATGTTAAAAACTTTAATTTAACAATAAGATGTTTGTTTATAATAAATACTTATAATTATATTGAAATTGATTCGTCATTTAATTACGTTATGTGCCGCGTGTTTTGTGGATGATTGTCGGCATACTTCTTAGTGTGTAGTCTGGGGTAAATTATTAAAGAAATTGTTAATGGAGAGTCGGCTTTAATCATACATCATGTTAATTGCTCATTAAAAATACATGTGAAAATAAAAATGATGTTTGTGTTTATATGTCTCTGCCCATATATATAAAAAAAAATCCCAAGATAAGTTATTTCTCAGAAATACTTGAAATGAATGTGTATATGGGTATTAGTTGTTCCAGCAGGGTTAGTGAACAAATGCATGCATTATGCTGCGACAGTTGCAGTTGCTGGCAGCATCGTGTCTGCAAAAACGGTAAGGGTCATGACAATAGCTCTTTTTTTTTCAAAAGTCGAGCTAAAAATGGAGCCGTCGTTTATGATAAACGACTTCTTCTTTTCCTACATTATTTAAGAAATTCCTCTTAACACCAGAATAAAACACACAAATAATGTATGAGAGAGTGAAAACATCTGACAAGTTAAAATAATGTAAGAAATTGAGCCGTAGTTTATAATAAACGACTTCTTCTGTTCCCACATTAAACCAGTAATTCCTCTTAAGACTGGAATAAAACACACACATAATGTATGAGAGAGTGAATGTGATGAAGCGTGAAAACATCTGACAAGTTAAAATAATGTATGAAATGGAGCCGTCGTTTATGATAAACGACTTCTTCTTTTCCTACATTATTTAAGTAACTCCTCTTAAGACTAGAATAAAACACACACATAATATATGAAAGACTTAGAGTGAATGATTTAAATGATTAATTTACAAACACATTCAATATATGAATAAAAACCATAATATTTTAAAACTAATTGAATTTGTTGTTATCTTTTCAATCCAATTGGTCAATTAACACCTTACTTTAACACTAACACCTTCATATCGATATAGATTGTAAAGTACTATATAATCCTTAAGTCGACGAGTTATCCTAATGGTTACTCTATATTACTAGTACGACGAGTTTGCAGTTCGACGAGTTCTCCCGAACTCAGCGGAAACTAGTACCTCAGGATGTTTTATTTCTTAACCCTTTCTCACAAACATATTGGCAACAATTCGAAATATCTCCAAAAATGAGTTGTGGCAAATTGAGAATTGCTCATCATGAGCAATTTGTCCTTTTGACACAATGTTTTCATAAGTCATATGCTGCAAAATGCATCGGAAGGTGTCTGCAAGTGGGAAAGGGTTAAAAGAGAAATGGAGTTAAAAATTAATATTGTGGTTTCCATGATAAGTTGATTTATCAGCAGTTTAGATAACACTGTTGAAACACATTTACACACAAACAATGTTCCTGCAAGCCTAAAATGAAGGGAGACATTCTTCTAAGCCAAGGAAAGTGTTTCATATTATGGGAGTCCTAGATTCATAAACAATTGAATTTTTGTTCTAACCTTGTAAAAACACATTATAAAAGGACCCATCCATAGAAATTTCTAAATAAATCACGTTTATGGTATCACATATTTCTGGTATCAGAAAACAAAATTTCTTTCTTATATATAAATACATAATTTCAAAAAGTTATCTAGTTATGCTCCAGTCATTGTGTTATTGCGTATGACAAAGTTAACTGTCACTAACAACAAAAGTTTTCTCTGGATAATTTTCTTAGGTAATGACACTATACCGATCGGTAAGAAGATAAGCTGAAGTAGACCTTGCTTCAATTAGATAAGAGAAATCAGGGACCGTATATTATCACAATGTAAAAAAAATTGTTATTGCGATATTCAGTCTCTGGTCCCTGGTTAGTACTCTAGTTACTGAGTTGTGCTTTTTGAGGTCAAATCACTTTAGCGAGTATTCTTAAGTGTTGCACAAGGATAGCATTTGTTTAGACATATCAT
This sequence comes from Serripes groenlandicus, assembly GCA_031761405.1. Lineage (NCBI taxonomy): Eukaryota > Metazoa > Mollusca > Bivalvia > Cardiida > Cardiidae > Serripes > Serripes groenlandicus. Next base: position 117,938,979 of record JASEVX010000001.1, on the reverse strand, counting down.
TTATCAGTAATATAACTGTATGAAGTCCGTCTGGCTGTGACAAAGCATACAAATTCAGATATACATCGATGTTTTGTTTACTTACGATTTTGTTCGCCGTCACCAGTTTCAGCTGGATTTTTAGTGGTCACGTGATATTTGTTTATCATATCAATTGGTACCCAGCACTCGCTCCTGTCTCTGTTGTTGTAAATGGTTCCTAGCTATCAATAATTTCCAATATTACCCCCTTCTTGTACTTGGATCGGGTTTTTCTTGTCTTGGGCGCTCCCTCGGGATACATAATAAAATTATAAAATGTTGAATAAAGGTACATCAACCGGTAACCGAACATTAGCCCCCCCCCCGGACATTCTCCCCTTCATCAAAAAGTGCATAGGCCGACATTAGCCCCTTCACATGCGGTCATTAGCCCCTTCACCCATATAATGAACGCGGACATTAGCCCCTTCACCTAATTGATGAAAGCGGACAAATATGAATTACAGATTGAGAAAAATATATATTTCTTACTAACCTACTATCTATCTATCTCTCTTTAATGTCAAACCCTATAGTGTGGGGACCTAGACATTTGCGCGTCAACCTTCAATAATGTTACTAGGAGTTGTGAAAAGATATATTTTTTTAAAAACTTTTAAATTAAGAAGGTGCAGGTTTAGTTAAAAAGTGATTGAACTGCTCTAAAGTAGGACAGTCCGCAATGTTTGGGGGGTAAAGCTTCTTAGATTCTTTATTTATTTCCTCCAAAAATAAAGAGCATTACAATGCATAGAATACACATAGTATTACACAAAAGAAAAAATAAACACATCAAGATAGAAAAAAAAAGACCGAACATATATACACGAAAATACATTGTTAACACTGATGAATCAATAATATGTGTGTGGTTTGTTGGAGGCTAGAGCAAGTTGTAAAATGTTTAACCCTTTTCCTCATATAGACGCTTTCTGACGCCTCTGCAGCAGACGGCTTTTTGAAAACATATATAGTGACAAAAGAAGAAATTGCACAAAACGTGCAATTTCTCCTTTTGCCACAATGTTTTCCACTTTTTGTCATATGTTATACATTCAGTTGTAGAGATTTTCCACCTTATGACAAAATAAGTTCAAAGTCGTCTGCTGCAGAATTGTCGTATGAGGGAAAGGGTTAAAAGGTCAGTGTGGTTAGCGGTATACTCTACCGTCGATGAATACATTTATGTTCTAATTTATTGCTTTCAAACGAACATAAATCATTTATATACTTACGATAAACACATATTTATATAACAACACCATATGCATTTTATGGTAGGGGAACTAGGTCCAATCAGGGTCTTTCAAAGACCCTGGTCCAATCTCGAAGAAATAAAGAACGGAGAAGAACACACACACACTGATTGGCAAGGGAAAATCAAAGCACTGAAAGCGCTGATGGTATAGGGGGCATATGTAAGTTGAAAACATATGGCATAGATCATATGGACAAACATTGTTGAAACAATGAAACAATGACCTTTAAACAAACCAAACCAAAAATGTTTGAAGCAACACATATTGCCTGCCAAGAACATATACCTCATTTGTCAAAGTTTTACCCTTTTCTTGTATAAACAAAATATCGAAGGACAAAAGATTGACAAAAAAAATCCAACAAGTCTTAAATTGATATATTGGACATATATTGAGACAATAACCGAAGAAATGAAAAAATTGAGTTTACACCTAAAAAACAGATTAGATTTGACGAAGTACAAAGCTTGGGGAAGCACTCATTAACGAAAAAGGGAATTTCACGGAACGCATGTGTTGCATATAATAAGTGAGAACATTGAAAGACAAAAATATACAAACTCCAAACGCAGCATGCTAAATGTATGGTAATGGTGCACTGCAAATCTGTAGGTCATAAGTTACCTACAAACCAAGTTTGAAATTGATACAATGAAAGTTAATTGAGACAATCGCTGAACTAAATAAGGAAAAATGGAGATAACTGAAAAAACAGACCAGAGTTATGTACCTAGTACTTTGCCGTTTTCCTGATCACACGGGTATAATTGTGACCACTTTGAAATAAATCTGCCATACAGAAACAACGTGTTAACCAATACATGCAATCCATGACGGACGGACGAATGCACATTCAAGCAGACAGCCGGCCGGACGCCGGATTATACCTCCAAGCTTTACAGACGGAGACAACTCATAAAGTATTGATTACAGAAGACTGGTTCGATGCGTCAAAACACGTCAGCTTAGATTATGGTATTTGTAAAGTATTTGCAATTTAATTGTTTCTCCGAAACGGGACCGGACCGTCAAGGTTAATTTTCAAAAACCTATTTAGACTACATTTCTAGTTTATTTGTCAACAGATACATCTAGGACTATATTACACGTTGATGAACGTCGAGTCTTCAATTAACGCAAATGCATATACATTATAATTTTAGTCGCAAAATCGCTAGAAGCTTCTCAACTATAAAATAAATAATGACCTTGTGGTTATAACTCGGATGTGTTGACAAATTCGGCCAAATTTCTTTCCGACGTTTGACAAAAGTCAATGCGACATACGTCATTCGTCTTTCACCAATGGGCTAAGTCTATGTGGAAACGCAGCTGTTGAAAGCGGCGTTAAACTCCAAACAAACAAACAAACAAAACTATGTGGAAACGCAGCCAGTTGCTTGGGAAGATTGTTGTGAGGAGTACTGGTTTGAGAAAACCAGGAAATACATTTGTAGGTGAACTGGCCGCCGTGATATGACTGAAGAAATGTTAAAAACGGCGTTAAACCCCAATCAATCAATGTTGAAATTAACTTATGTATAATTTGTAGATTTAATTTCTATTTGCTAGTAGGGTCTACATACAGCGACACATGAGAATATTCAACACAAAACGCAACCTGTTTTACCAACAATTCCCCAGTAGCGGTGAGACCGTTTGTAACATTATTTCATGGCATGTATACACAGTATGACCTCTCTCTTTGGACGAATTATGTTGTAACAAGTTTGTTTACAGTATTCCTTAACCTTGACCACATAGACTAAATATACAGCAAACAACATTGAACTAAGGCATAACTATTGACCTGGATTAATAAAAGTATGATTTTGAATAGTGATGAAAACATTGTGGAAAAAGACAAACTTGTTGATTATCATTCATTTGTTAAGGTTAGTCAAATGTGTCTAAAAGGGGCAAAGGTTAAAATAATAACTGTAGACAAATGTTTTCGTTATCTAGGTTATAGAAACAAATTGATTCATGTTTGAAAGCATTGTTTGAAAAGGAGGAATTGCTCATTGTCAGCAATTGCTCCGTTTGCAAATATACTTTCAACATTTGTTTGTAAATAAGTAGCTATAACGGGAACGGTTCAACCCTTTCCCGCTTACAGTCGCTTTTTGACGCATGTGCAGCAGACGGCTGCAGAATTGTTTATCATGACCCATTTCCTCTTTTTCCACAAAGGTTTCAACTATATATTTTTCCCCTTGATGTAAGGCAAAATTGCTCGTAATCATTCATCTCTAGCATGTTATTCAAAATGTGTCCGGAAGGGAGAAAGAGGGAAAGAACGTCCATAGTAAAACGTTTAAATATGAAAAGAATTAATTTGAAACGTGTTTGAAAGCATTGTGTGAAAAGGAGGAATTGCTCATTGTCAGCAATAGCTCCATTTTCAACAATATTTTTTAAATACTCGAACTGTTACAGTATCACGGAAAGGGTTCCGCTTCCATGGGAAGGATGTAACCATTTTCTGCCTACAGACGCTTACAGACACATGTGCAGCAGACGACAATCGAAAACATTGTGACAAAAGGGGAAATTGCTTTTCGTAGGCAATTTCTACTTTTGCCACAATGGTTTCAACTCCTTTCAATAAATTTATTTACAGTGCTTTGCACATTTCTCTATAAGTCGACTGTTGTAAACTAATGGGGTCACAGAACGGTCGACGTTACCTCGCACTACTGACATTGAGGTCAACCATAGTTCAGAGTGTGTTTCATTCATAGAAACTATTTTGTCTCATAAAATTATGCAAGCGGAGGGTTTTGTGATTCGGTCGAACCAATGAAATCGTTGACAAGGCAGATTATAACCAATCAAAACTCGATTTTGGTGTAGGTATACACATGTGGACTGCGGTTGCAGCTTTTAATCCGACTTTTCGAAAGCAGCTTCGCTATGAGATAGTGGCGAAACGCCCCTATCCCAAAAACCAAATAAGACTCCAATTAAATATTGCCAAGAGTTTACTCCCTTTGATAACAAATAACCGTCATTAGCCGAGTCACTTTTCCATCGACCGTGCTTCTTTTAAAAAGCCTATCTGAAACATTGTTCAACAAGGCAGCAGCCGACGCACCGTATTCATCAGGATTTCCACCCAACTCCCTCAATATTTCTCTAATCAATTCCCTACATTTAGTATATATGATAATGTACCACTTTTTCTGGATATATAAATATTGCATTTTTTACAAAACAGATAAAGCACCAACAATGGAACGCTCACTGCATTGTTGCATTTCCCCTCTTCGGAAATGAAGTCGGACGGCATTGACAGGACACGTCTTAGAGCCAGGTCTCGTTATGAGAATCAAGGAACTAGCATTCGATTGATACGTCTTACTAGACATTATTGTATGTAATATGTACGCTAGAATCGTGTAAATGTACATCCCAGCATTTCAATGCAATGAGTTCACTTATCCTTAAAAATACCGAGAACCCTAGTACTATTAGAGTTAACAATCTTAGATGATACAAGGACTTGGAAAAGAGGTCATGCAACATGAACATAATAGTAATTAATTCTGCTGTTAAACATTTCTTCTTCTTTGTTTGTTTGGAGTTTAACGCCGCTTTCAACAGCTTTGGTCATATCACGGCGGTCACTGCACCTACCCATGTTTTCCTGGCTTTCCCACACCAGTACTTACACAACATTCTTTCGAAGCCACTGACTACTTTCTCACATAGATCAGAGGTGAGAGGCAATGGAAAACATCGCCCGAAAGAACGTCGCCGCAACCGGGTATCGAACCCGTGACCTCCAGATCACGAGTCAGATACGCTACCAATTGAGCTACCCGGCCGGGCTCTTCTTCTTTACCACATAGTTAATTAGCTGCGTCTACCGATAAATATACAAGGTTAGAATCACAGGGGTTGTGTAAGTCTGCCACTTCATGAGCCCGCTTTAAACTTTAAAGAACACCCTCATTAATTGATTGACACAGAACTTCCACTTTGAATTAAAGAAGTAATAAACAGAGCCACGCCCGTTGAACTTACAAGGAAAACATCCTCTATTCCGACATTCTTGCACCACTTGATCCATTTCTTGAAATGACAGAAAAATGTCTTTCCATTGTTCTCAGATCTGCTGTTCAGAACGATTCTAGGTAGTTATTTGGCTAATATTTTAATTTATCGTCTCCGTAATGACATTCACCGATTTCAACACTCTTAACAAATCTCATGTTTCACCTTTAATCTAATTACTGCTGTGGTCTAGGCTCTGCAGATTCTTAATTCAATTTTGGCACTGTAATTAATTAATTGGATAACTGTTGCCCAAACCCTTCCGGCTTCGTATTCCGTATTACACATGCAAGCTTCTTTGAAGTTATGTTTACTCCACGAATGGACAACTATGGTTCGAATCCATCTAAACATCTGAATTATAAATAATGTGTACTCAAAAAATGGACACCTGTGGTCCGGGCCCTTCCGGCTCCACATGAATCACATAAAAAGAATAAAACAACTCCTTATATATTCATATGTACTCAATAATTGGACACCTGTGGTCCGAGCCCATCCGGCTACATCTAATTCACATAAAAAACAATAAAATAACAAAACATTCTACTTAGTAACGTTGAAATAATGTGTACACAATTCTTGGACTCCTATGGTCCGAACCCTTCCAGCTCCATATATATTCAGTTGTACTCAATAAATGGACACATGTGGTCCGAGACCTTCCGGCTACTTCTAAATCACATAAAAAACAATAAAACAACAAAACATTCAACTTGGTAACGTTGAAATAATGTGTACACAATTATTGGACTCCTGTGGTCCGAGCCCTTCCGGCTACATATATATTCATACGTACTCAATAAATGAACAAATGTGGTCCGAGCCCTCCCGGATCCATATAAGTCACATAAAAACAACCAAACCCTATATTGTATCTTCACCAATGACCTAACTGAAGTCGCAGAAACGGTGGTAAAGTTATTCGTCGACGACACCAAAACTTCGACCAATTCAGCGACTGGTCACATACGTGGGATCTAGAATTTAATGTCAATACATGTACAAGAGTACACCTAGGTTAACAACCACAAACGGAAAATTATGTTTTGAAAAGGCAGGTACCACATTAGAGAAAAAATAAGCAATTTTAAAGAAAAAAGAAAAAGAAATTCGGTGTCATTGTTTACAATAATCTAAAATTCGATCTCACATAACATCAAAAATAGTAATTGCAAACAGAAACTTTGGAAAAATCTTCAGAACCTTAACCTACATGGACAAAACTATATTTCTTCTTCTATAAAAATTACTAGTTATGTGAACACTAGCTATAATGTCACCTTACTTAAGAAAAAAATAAATTGCTATCGAAAACTGCCAAAGAAGAGCAACTAAACTACTTTTAAACACACACTTCCTTCCATATCCAGAAAGATTAAAGTACCAAGGCATTCCAACACTGAAAAGATGAATTTCTAACCCACAACCTACAAACACAGTTGTAACGGCGCCTAGTATCAATGCCTTCAAGAGCAAAATCAACAAACATTGGAACAACCACCCATTGAAATGCATTCCACGCTGCTACACAATACTACGAATAACACAAACAAAGCCGATTGGCCACCAGAGGCCGTAGGCTCTCCTGCGGTCTCATAACAATATGTTACATTAAGTAAGACTTCGGCAAAGCTTTGACTATTGTATTGTATGATGGCGGGAAAAGTAAGCCCGTGCGAAGCAGGTTTTGTGTACTATACACGCGGTTGATGGCCATTCGAAGAGTAAACATCCAACAGTTTAGACTGTTTTCAAATTTTCAAGTTCCGATTTCTAAGAGATTACAATGCAGATTGCGAATTACGAGTTCAAACATATTCGTTTTGTGCTATTCGATCAAAGGAAAGCAATGAGTCCAGTTCTGATACAAATTCAATGACTATTCATCGATTCACTATAAGCGAATTCAATTATGAATCAAGTTCTTCTAATAAGTTCCTTCTGGAAATCCGATTTGTTATAATAGCGTTTTAATTACATCACAATATGTTTTAAGAGAAACGAATTGATTAAAGTCGGATGGTGGAGGAGACGCCTAAAACAGACCAGAGCAAGGATCTTTCCTCACCTCCCCCTGTTCAATAAGAAAGACGACAGGTTAGGGTTGGGTAGCCCGCTTGCAGTTACCGATTTCACGTTTCGTTTTTCTATTCCGACTAGGATTAGCAAGATAAGCTTAAGTAGTAGCTAGTTGGTGTGAGTGTTTAATCGTTGATGACAACCTCTTGTGTATGATTGGATAGGAAGTCCTTGATCCATTTGTGGAGTTTTCCAGTGATTCCGTAGGCTTCACGTTTAAGAAGTAATTTAGTGTGTGGTAGGGAATTGAATACGAGATGAGATCCGTTTGCTTTTTGTTATAGAGCGATTTGACAAGATCATCAACCAGCATAAGGAGATTGGATTCACAAGCTTAATTAGGTGTTTTGGGATGGAGCTTGCGACTATATATATGTTCTAATTGTTTACAAAGAATACAATTAAGATATATGGGCCTCTAGTTGGTAGGGTTTGAACGTTCGCATATCTTGTAGATTCTCCCACAGTTGCATCCTTCCAAATTTATGGTAGAATTCCAGAGTCAAGGGTATTTTGGAAAAGATGTTTCAGAATGGGGAGACTGTAAAGGGTTTTAAGGATGATTGGCTTAATCTGATCAGGGCCTGAAGCTTTATTTAAAGTGGAAAGAAGTTTCTCAATGCCCAAGGTTGTGACTGTAATATCTGACAGTGTGCTTTGGGAATTGCTTGTGTTAATACTGTCTTGGAGTTTCATATTACAAAGGGACCTGAGATTAATTATATCCTCGTTTCATTATATTGATGTATATTCAATACAGAATAATATTCAAGTGTCCTTTTAGATCAAACTGAGCTCGTTTCATAATGAAGGAAGTATAACAACTTTTACGAATATCGTATTATCACGAAACTCAAGGGTAAACACAACGTTTTCTTTGTTGCGCCTGCACACTTACCGGATGTTGTAAATGATACAATATAACGATATCTTTTAAACTGAGAAAGTTGATGCAAGGTTTTTGCCACAATGCTTTCAAACATAGGGCCATCGTGCTATCGCGCTGTCAACAAGCACACGCGATGCCACGATAGCACGATGACACGATGGTGATGGTACGATGACACGATAGCACGATGACGCGATGACACGATGACACGATGGTGATGGAGCGATGCTACGATGGCACGATGACGATGACGCGATATTACATCGCGTCATCGTCACCGTGCCATCGTGCCATCACCATCGTGTCATCGTACCATCACCATCGTGTCATCGTGCTATCGTAGCATCGCGTGTGCGCGATAGCAAGATGTTCCTAGTGTTCCGTTAGGGCCATCGTGCTATCGCGCTGTCAACAAGCTGTCAACAAGCACACGCGATGCCACGATAGCACGATGACACGATGGTGATGAATATGGCTAGAACGAATTGTGCCGAGGGTCTCGAAAGTACGGTGTTCCAGTAGGGCCATCGTGCTATCGCGCACACGCGATGCCACGATAGCACGATGACACGATGGTGATGACACGATGACACGATGGTGATGGTACGATGACACGATGGTGATGACACGATGGCACGATGACGCGTCATCGTCATCGTGCCATCGTAGCATCGCTCCATCACCATCGTGTCATCGCGTCATCGTCATCGTACCGTCGTGTCATCACCATCGTGTCATCGTACCATCACCATCGTGTCATCACCATCGTGTCATCGTGCTATCGTGGCATCGCGTGTGCGCGATAGCACGATGGCCCTACTGGAACACCGTACTTTCGAGACCCTCGGCACAATTCGTTCTAGCCATATTAATTGGTTGAACATGATAGACGCCAGGCTGCATAAGAAAATGGCTAAATGTACTTTTAGATTCAAACCATTGGACCGGAACCAATAACTTCATAGGAATTCTCCTTTGGTGGTTCTCTTTCGAGGTTTTCAAAGATGTAATGGCTGATTACAGATGTCCTTTACTGACACACTGTTTCATTTAAATTGTCCCCTCCTTGTAGTTGCATTCCGATTCTTGATTAAATTTTCTTCTATAATAGCAGTTACACATTTGCCACCAGAGTTTTGCGACCTACACAGATGCCGACCGCGGGCTTGTATTAGGGGTTGTCTCAAACGTAATATAATCAGTTTAAATTTAGTCGATTTATCGGGATACATTTTTGGTAGGCTATATTTACGGTGTTACGTTAGGGCCATCGTTGTTTCGCGGTTTCGACTTAGGGTCGACATACGATAACGCGATGCGATAGTACGAAAACCTTGCATCATAGGATGTCCAAGAAACTTGGCACAAACGTTCATCATGATGAGGCGGCGTGTCAGGCCTGTACCTCAAATGTCAAGGTCACACTTAGAGGTCAAAGGTCAAAATGAGTACTGTTTGATAGGACTGTACCTTGCCCGGCCCACATTTCAACCATGCATCATAGGATTTCAAAGATATTTGGCATAAACGTTCACCATGATGAGGCGGCGAGTCATGCTCAAGACCCAGGCATGTACCTCAAATGTCAAGGTCACACTTAGAGGTCAAAGGTCAAAGTGAATACTATGTAATAGGACTGTACCAAACGTTCACCATGATGAGGCGGCGTGTCAGGCGTGTACCTCAAATGTCAAGGTCACACTTAGAGGTCAACGGTCAAAATGAGTACTGTTTGATAGGACTGTACCTTGTCCGGCCCACATTTCAACCATGCATCATAGGAGTTCAAAGAAACTTGGCACAAACGTTCACCATGATGAGGCGGCGTGTCATGCTCAAGACCGAGGCCTGTACCTCAAATGTCAAGGTCACACTTGGAGGTCAAAGGTCAAAATGAATACTGTTTGATAGGACTGTACCTTGTCCAGCTCACATCTCGATCATACATCATATGATTCCCAAGGTACTATGCACACATGTTCCATCATAAGGTGGCGTGTCGCGCACAAGACCAAACCCTGTACCTTAAATGTCAAGGTCACACTTAGAGGTCAAAGGTCAAAATGAGAACTGTTTGATAGGACTGTACATTGTCTGGCCCGCATCTCAACCATGCATCATTGGATTCCCCAAGTTACTGGGCACACATGTTCACCATGATGAGGCACACAAGACACAGGCTTGTACCTCAAAGGTCATGGGGTGCACAATTTCGACCTGACATAAATGGTTTGCACCCTTTCATCTACGGTATATCCTATATTTGACCATACACTAGACCTGATTTAAATGGTGTGCATCCTTTCATCTACTTTATAGCCTATACTTGACCATACATTAGACCTGGCTTAAATGGTGTGCACCCTTTCATATACTTTATAGCCTATATTTGACCATACATTAGACTTGACTTAAAAGGCGTGCATCCTTTCATCTACTTTATAGCCTATACTTGACCATACATTAGACCTGGCTTAAATGGTGTGCACCCTTTCATATACTTTATACCCTATAGTTGACCATACATTAGACCTGACTTAAAATGCGTGCATCCTTTCATCTACTTTATAGCCTATAATTGACCATACATTAGACCTGGCTTAAATGGTGTGCACCCTTTTATCTACATTATAGCCTATATGTGTCCATAGGTTAGACCTGACTTAAAAGGCGTGCATCCTTTCATCTACTGTATAGCCTGTTTTTGACCATGCATTAGACCTGGCTTAAATGGTGTGTACCCTTTCATCTACACTATAGCCTATATGTATCCATAGGTTAGACCTGACTTAAAAGGCGTGCATCCTTTCATCTACTGTATAGCCTGTTTTTGACCATGCATTAGACCTGACTTAAATAGTGTGCACCCTTTCATCTACATTATAGCCTATATGTGTCCATAGGTTAGACCTGACTTAAAAGGCGTGCATCCTTTCATCTACTGTATAGCCTGTTTTTGACCATGCATTAGACCTGACTTAAATAGTGTGCACCCTTTCATCTAGTATTTAGAAGGGGCGGTCCTTTGTCAAAAACAGAAAAATGGTACTACGATAATGTAAAACTAGATGTAGTTTCCGGTTTTGCCTATGTTGGACAACACATACCCAGTACATTGTCTTTTAATAAGAAGACAGAAGTAACTGCCATAAAAGCAAAGAAGGTTCTTATGATGGTACTGAAAGGTGTTTTATCACTATCTCATATAAATATGAACACATTCTTCAAAGTGTTTGACTTAAAGGTTTCACATGTTATGTTGAACGGATGTGAATTGTGGGCATTATATAACACAGATATTATAGAAAGGGTACATATGTATGCATGTAAACGGTTTCTTGGTTCATCTCTTAAAGCTAGTGATAGTGCTGTCTGTGGTGACATTGGTTGCTATCCGATGAGGATAACAGCCGCAAAAAGATGTGTGAAGTTTTGGTTAAGAATACTAAGGTTACCAGATGAAAGATGTGTTAAGCTGTGTTACAACATGTTGAAGCTTTATGATAATAATGGCCATGTACATTGGATTACCAAAGTCCGAACAAATCTGTACGAGAATGGTTTTGGATATATTTTGGAATCACAAGAAGTTCATAATGAAGATTTGTTTTTAAAGGAATACACGCTTAGACTACGAGACCAATTTTGACAATCATGGTCCCTTGTATGTAGTGATAATAATAAATTCAACACGTTCTATTCTTACATAAAACCAAATTTTGAAGTTGAGATCTACATTAGTTATTTTGATATACCAAAGTTCAAGAGAACTTTTGCTAATTTCAGATTTTCCTGTCATAACCTTATGATCGAGAAGGGGCGTTATACTATACCATGCTAATAACGATAGAAACACTTTTATTTTCATCAATTGTTATTGTTCCAACAGTTCAAGCACATTGATGTAATCAGATCACTTATACCACAGGCGTCCGAATTTCTATTACAGCAAAAAATGCGGAAAATCACACAATACCTCGTTAAAATACACAAAAAGTCTCTCTATATTTTCTCTATACGCTTTGATAAAAATGACCGTAAGGTAATTTGGGGAATCCCGCACGTGTTACTATAAATAGCCCCTCTATACGTCCATATAGTGTAATGACAAGGTGTGCAACGGCATTTTACCCCCTCGCTCGATTCGGGCTATAATTTCCGCAGAAAAACGTCTAAAACGACCTGGTCCCAGGTAGAGACAGGTTCATAAATGTGTTTTTTCCGTGATCCACCACATCAATATTTGCCAACCGACAAATAGCTGTTCATTATATTTGGAAATTTGCAGTTGTCCTTACCGCCATGCGCTGACGTCACAATTTGCAACATTCCGCAGCGACAGATTAATCAAACAACGATTTATATTTGACCATACATTAGGTGTGACTTAAAATGTGTGCACCATTTCATCTACTTTATACCCTAGATATGACCATACATTAGACCTATATTAAATGGTGTGCACCCTCTCATCTACTGTATAGCCTATATTTGACCATACATTATACCCGACTTAAATGGTGGTCGCCATTGCATCTACTTTATATAGTATATTAGACCATACATATATGGTGTTCAATATTTCATCTATTCTATATTTCACCATACATTGCAATATACTTAGATAAATTCAAGATGATGTATCGAGGTGAATATGTAGCTGGTGTACTTTACAATTTCATATATCGTTGGACATTCCATTTTCGTTAGCTTCCCTTTTTCGTGACGTCACTATTTTCGGGCTTATATCACGTGACTTTGTCCTTGCAGCCGATTTGGAACTGTTAAATTATTTCCCAATGGCCAATGTATTTGCTGACATATTTCAACAATAAAATGCATCTTAAACAGTTTTGTTAATTGTTGTCATGGGAGGACTAGCCAAAATACCCTTATTTTTTATATACCAAATTTAAAGAACAGTTTAAACCCCAAAAAGTGGAAAAATCGGACATGAAAATTTACCTTAGAAAGGGTCTTTTGTTGTTTACAAAATGGCGGCTAGGGTCATGTGATTTGTTTGACCTAGTTAGGTCAATGCAATTTTTCATTGGATTTCACATTCCTAAAGGTGCTTACGCATAGAGATGTAAAATAAGTAAAATATTTTAAATAATGTCCCATTAGAAATATGGCAATTTTGAAATCTGTATTGATCTTTGTGATGATATAAATATAGGATGCTTAGAGGGTCCAAACATCCATGCAAACCCTTTAGGTTGATACAGTGGGATAAAAAATGAGAAAGGAAGATAAGTTTAACGAAGATTCAAAGTTGAGTAATTAAAAAAAAAAAAGGTTCATATTTATATCAAGGATAATTTCAAATTAATTGATTTAAACTATATAAAATGTTTAATTACTCCAGTTTTTTAGTTTTCAATATGTTACGACCTATTGCCCCTTTTAAAAAATAAATATTTTTTGTGTGTGTTGTCTTTATGGAAACTGCAAAGTGCCAAAATAATGACGTCACGAAAATAGGATAACAATTTCGGCTTCTGACTTGTTGAACACATGTGTATTCAAGATTATTTTTTTGGTGAATTATTAGTTTTCAAAGGATTTTTTGCTCGAAACTTGGAGGAAATAAATAAATCTTTCAGATAAGACATGAAATTTCGTATCATTCACTAAGCCTTCTGCATATTTTGTCTTTGAAGCCTTACACTCACGAATTACGGATGCTCGAGGATATATGTTCCTTCCATCACGGTGTGAAATTAGCGATTTCATCACGAAACCAGGACACAACAGGATAGTACCGTACTGGGTAAAGAAATTATATATTTTTAAATATAACATTAAACTGACAGAAGCTATCATTTCATAACATTTACTGCATAATGCAAGGAGCTAAAAGATTAATTGTCGTAGGAGTAATTTACTAAACACCTACATATGCAAGCTCCGCCCAAATTATAAAAGTGTCGTCCTTGTCAACCAAATCTGTATAGACTTTCGCCGCTTCAAAAAATTCGGGATATGATAAATAGGTTACAGTGAGACGAGGGGCGTGTTTCAAGAACTGAGACGAGGCCATTAATCCCGCCTTTACATGTTGTTGTGACATATTAACCCCGCCTTTACATAACTGAACGAACTTGAGAGAGAAGCGAACTAAAACTTAAACGATAATCTGTCTTGTTTTATCGTACCATTATGTGTTGGGTGTGTTTTATTTCTGATTTCATCACTGAAATGTTTTTTTATGAGATTAATTTCATAAGGAAATTGCCTAATAATAATAACATTAATTGAATAATTGATTGGATGGGGTTTAACCACAGGTATTTGTATCGGTTGATAAATTTACGCCCCTATATAGTGTATCCTTAAGGATAGTAATATAGTGACGTTATCTATGAATAATATCGACCGATACAAACACCTGTGGGTTTAACGCAGTGTCAACAATTGTTCAATCATATCACGGCGACCGGTTCACCTATCCATGTGTTTCCTGGCTTTTTCACACCACTACTAACACAACAGTCTTTCTAAACAACTGGCTACTTTTTCACATAGACTGTCACCCCATTGGTGGAAGACGAGGCTTGACTTTTGTCAAACGTCGGAAAGAATGTTGGCCGAGCTGGGGTTCGTACTCACAAGCCCGCGTCAAATTGAAATGTGAAAAACTTAAATTTTACATTGTATGACCAATTGTTTACTTAAAAAGCGCATGGAATTTCCCATTAAAAGACATGTCAAAATGAAACACTGCCCTGGTAACCAATAGTCGTACAATCCATCCCAAAGCAGTGAGGCAAGTTTTATGGAGACGCCTTAATTCATGACATGGTATCCAAAATGCATGGCTAGCATTTCGCTGGTTACGAAAAGGTTTTTCGTACGCTACACCAGTTTAAAATGACACATGTCAATTTATAAAATTAATAATTGCCACTCCTCCCACTGCCTTGCATGACTTAAACTGGCCTATAACGGCAGTTATTATTGCCACTCCTCTCACGTTACTGCATAAATTATTTAAATGTACTGTGATGTTTGTCAACTTTCAGAAAGTGACCTGTATGGTTTGCCAACGTATGAAAGGAGTATAATGGCAGAACTTAGGAACAAAGTTACGGACGTTTTAAAGGTTTTTATTTTCTCAGGAATATCGAATTCTGATAGAAAAGTGCTCACCAAACAAGCCTTGCAACTTGGAGCAACATGTCTCGATTTGAAGGTATGTTGTCGAATGTGTTGAAAAGAATTTGCCTTCTCCATCTCAGTCACAGAGGGGTCTGAAACTGAAAGTGTCTGTATATTCACTTCTAGGAATTTCGTGTTATCAGGAATATAAAGATAAACACAAAATCAGCATTTTCTTTGTTGCATGCACACTAAGAGATGCTGTATGGTTCAATTAGGAAACCGCCTATCATTCGCGACATTCAAACAATAATATATATTTTTTTAAATTTCAATATATTCACATTAACTTTCATTTTCATTTTTACGAGAATATGAGTGCTGTTATACTCACCCTGGTGTCGGCGTCTCACCTGGGCTAAGGTTTTGCATGCAAGTACATATTATAACACCATAGATTGGTTACTTGAGGGCCATAGGGAAGATTAGTCTTACTGTTTTACCCTTTTTAAATAAAGTATATCATATTATTATTTTTATTTTTATTATTATTTTTATTACTACTAGATGTAATGTATTGAAACTTTCTCCTTAACCCTTTCCCTCATACGACAATTCTGCAGCAGACGACTTTGAACATATTCTATCAAAAAATAGAAAATCTCTTTAATTGAATGGATACCCTATTACTAAAAATGGAAAACATTGTGGCAAAAGGAGAAATTGCTCGTTCTGATCAATTTCTTCTTTTGTCACTATGTTTTCAAAAAGCCGTCTGCTGCAGATGTATCAGAAAGTGTCTATATGAGGGAAAGTGTTAAAACAGTTTTACACTGTCAGGTGGGAAAGGAAATCAGAGAGGTCAATGTTCTTCACGTCTTCTCTGAACCTTCTTTTAAGTACAGCACAAGCCTTTTTATTTCGTATTTCATATTGTAATTATGAAAACATTGTGTCAAAAGTCGTCTGCTGTAGAATTGTCATATGAGGGAAAGGTTTAACAAAAAAAATGTAGAACCATGGTTCTTTGAGGGAGCACTACAGGGCCACAATGGCACTCTTGTTGAGATATAACAATTTCCCCTTCAGATTTTTTCAAAGCTTTTAAAATATCCTACCTAATAACTGTACAATGGTTACTTTCGATGTCTCGGAGAGCACTAGATAATGCTTTCAATTGTCTTATTACTTATAATGCAATAATCATGTGTGTTTCAGGACTTCAAAGCCTTCTGTACCCATATCATAACTAATAGGTTAACAAAGAGTGAGAAAGTACTTGGTGCACTTGCTACAGGAAAATGGATACTCCATCCAGATTACATATACAATTCTGTAACTGCTGGTTGTTGGCTAGACGAGGAACAGTACGAATTCTGTGATGAAAATATGAGGAAAAGGAACCCAGAAGGTTTGTAATAGGATACAAAATAACAGTGGCTTATCCTTAAGGCTTCAATCATCAAGCCTTGCTACAAAAGCAATTAAAGTTGGTTGACTTTAGTTTCTGATTTAAAAAAAACCATGCATGCTATGAAGTCTAAAATATACATAGCAGTTGGTCAAAGCCATTTGATGTCATAAGTGTTAGTTCTGGTTGGACAGGTGTAAATCTATACTTACTTACTCTACCACTGACAATAATCAAACTGGGCATATTTGTTCCCCATGACGAGAAAATGTGTAGTTTTGATTTTCAGGATCAGATGTTAAAGTTCAAGGTCACTGGAGGCAGTTATCAAAATTTCTTCTGAGCATGTTTTAGAGAAATCTGTACCAAAGAGGATACTCATACTTGGAATACTAATTTCCGGATATGAATTGTGATAAGATTGTGTTTTATAAATTTTCTTGTTCAAATTCACTGCAGGTCAAAAGACAAATTACATTGCAAGGGGATGTCCCACTTTGTGGTCCCCTGATTTTTCTCATGCCTTTATATTTTATTAGCTGACTTGGAACTGTTGTATGCCCCAAGAAGATGGAGGTTCCTACTTGGAGATAATTCATTTGCATTTGCTGGTTGGAAAGTGGCTGTAGTGGCAGGTGCTAAGAAGGCTGTAGTTATTAAAAGGTAATAAGCTTAATTTCATTTATTATCTTGACTATCCGAATAATAGGGAGGGCTATTGCAGACACTTTTTCATCGGCGTCTGCGTTGCAGCTTTTGTTAAATTTTGCTTACAAGGCCTTTTCTCAAAGAAAACCTGATGCTATTGCTTTAAAACTTCACACACTTATTGGACGGCGTCAAATGACCTTGCAGAACAAGTCCCACAACTCTACATACTATTTTGAATGAATTTTGTCCCTTTTTGGACTTAAACAATTTGATTTAAGTTTTGTATGCAATGCCTTTTGTCAAACCACAACTGCTCTTACTTTAAAACTCCACCCACTTATTGGATTTCATCACATGACCTTGAATGACAAGTCCCATAATTCTACAATGAATTTTGAGACAGAAATACTATCACCTGTTAAGGAAATGGAAGTTGGTTACCGATGACATTGTGCATTTGTAGACATTCACGCTCCAAACAAAACAATCACCTGGTACGGCCATATTTTGCCTTAAATTCACCCAAAAGTAGTCATACTTGATTTATTTTACTAATATACTATCAAGCCACTATCTCGGTAACCACTATTGACTATAGAAACAAATGGCTGAATATTTAAGCATGCTGTCTTAGGGACAGCTCTTTTTAATTCTCAGGCATGCTTGTTTGACAATGATTAATTCGTTCTCTGCATACAGAGCACTGCTGTGGAAGGCTTTCAGAAAAGATGAGAAATTTAATAACAGTTTTATTTACTGTCTCAAGATCACATTTTCATATTTAATTGCTTTCTGTAGATGTTTTCACATTTGATGAGTTTTAATATAGAAGCATGCGATTGTTTAAAAGATGCTTATTTTATTGACAGGTTGCTTATATCAGGGGGAGCTTCTGTTTATAACCTGAAGTTACCAGTCAATCGTCCAGAAAAGGTTGCAGATACCATTGGCTATGTATTTGTTAGTCAACAGAGTATAGCAGCTGTTCAATCATTATTTGAATATGGCATCTTTTGTCTGAAACCAGAATACATTGGAGACTATCTCATTAAGGTAACTGGCCTTTCTGTTTCTTTCTTCAATTCAAACTTATCTACAAGTATATATTGCACATCTAGTTACTTATAATTTTATGCTAGAACAAGCAAATTTTATACACTGTCTAAATTAATTTGTTAGATTGCCAGTTAGTCAAGGTTAGGTTAAGGGTCAGTGTATCTCTTTAAATCTCAAAGTATTAATTTGATTGGCCTTGGACCTAATTAAGTACAATTTACAGAACACTTTGATATTAACCCTTTCCTTCATGTAGTCATTTGTATTTTGTTATTTTTTTTAATTTATTGTATTTCTAGCTTGTCTTTTGAAAAAATGAGAGCTATTTTCATGACCCTGGCGTGGTCGTCTGGTTAAGGTTTTTTGTGTGCGGCATTGGCGTGGTTGTCCGGTTAAGGATTTTTGTTGGCGGCGTGGTCGTCCGGTTGAGGTTTTGTGTTGGCGTGGTTGTCCGGTTAAGGTTTTTTGTTGGCGGCGTGGTCGTCCGGTTAAGATTTTTTGTTCAGCTCAGTTTTTTTTCTGTTTTCTCCCTATCAGTTGAGCGTCTGTGCCGTACGCAGTGCTCTTGTTGAACTTTGCGTTTCTTGTATTTTTTAATTTTGCGCATTTGTATTATTATTATTTTTTTAATTTTGCGTTTAGCTTATTTATTTTTTTAATTTCTTGTTTAAAAACAATTGTGTTTAGCTCAATATTAAAATTTTGTTATTTTACTTTTTGTCTTTTACATTTGCATTGATAGTCAAAGCAGGGGACAGCGAGACGTTTAATTACGAGTACTTCTTGTTGTATTTTCTTAAGGACCCTCAGCCAGATATAATGGATTACCTTGTACAACTAACAGATGTAAACCATGATGTTCCTCTCTCACAAGATCCTTCGGCTCGGAACTCATTCTTGTCAGAGTCACAAACGGGCAATCTTTCTCAGATATCCACACCACTAAGTATCAAAGGTTTGATCTTTAAATAATTCTAAGTTAGGAAATCTGGTTGATTGCATTTAAGTTGCAACTTACTATTAATATTTTAGTCATAAAATTAATGACAGCAAATGACATATTAAATAAAAAGTAAGCTCTTGTTACTTTTGCAAACATTAAAGCAATAAATGACTATGATAGTTGTGTTAATACTATCTGAAGTTCATTTTGATCTGATTACATCTAATTTTTGCTGGGGAATATGTTAACTGATTGTTTTTCTGCATTTACGTACATAGCACTGTATTCTTTGAACCCTTTCCCTCATATAGACGCTTTCTGACACCTCTGCAGCAGACACAGTGAAAAAAGAAGAAATTGATCAAAACAAGCAATTTCTCCTTTTGCCACAATGTTTTCCACTTTTAGACATAGGTTATCCATTCAATTAAAGAGATTTTCTATTTTTTGACAAAATATGTTCAAAGTCATCTGCTGCAGAATTATCGTATGAGGGAAATGGTTCATTCTTTTAATACACAGATGGACCATCTACACCTACATCCCCATTAGTGGATCATCAATTGGTTAAGACTGCGACGACGTCTGTCAGTTTGCAACACACAAGCAAAACATATTCTAACATAAAGAAAGAACAATTTGCTACTCCTGTCAAAAATATCAAACATGAGTGGACTGATGTGATAGATCTAACTCCTGTCAAAAATAACAAACATGAGTGGACTGATGTGATAGATCTAACTCCTGTCCAAAATAACAAACATGAGTGGACTGATGTGATAGATCTAACTGAATCTGACTCTCAGTCATCTAGTGTGACTGAACATATAGTACATAAAACAAAATTGATTAAAAACACAGACAAATCTAGACAGAGTGTAACAGAGAAAACGTTACCAATGCAGATAGATCTTAATGAAGTTGAGTCCGATCCTTCCTCTGTGACTGAATGTATACCTCAGGAAATATTGAAACAAGGCTCCGGACAATCTAAAGACAGTGTAACACAGAAAAAATCGTCAGTGCACAAAACTCTTCTTCCAACACATGAAATGCCAACCAGTATTATGAAAACACCTATACCATCCGGTTCCAAAATTGCTGATTTTGAAGATGCTAAATCACCAAATCCTGGTTTGAATACCTCCATAAAAGGTATGTTTTAGCTAACCTGAGCACAAAGTGCTTTAGGTGAAAAATTGTGATCATTCACTAGTCTGATTTCAAAATAGTAGTGGTAGAGCATACACCTTGTGTAGTGGTAGAGCATCCACCTTGTGTAGTGGTAGAGCATACACCTCGTGTAGTGTTAGAGGATACACCTTGTGTAGTGGTAGAGCATACACCTCATGTAGTGGTAGAGCAAACACGTCATGTAGTGGTAGAGCATACACCTTGTGTATTGGTAGAGCAAACACCTCGTGTAGTGGTAGAGCATACACCTCGTGTACTGGTAGAGCATACACCTTGTGTCGTGGTAGAGCATACACCTTGTGTAGTTGTTAGTGCATACACCTCGTGTAGTGGTAGAGCATACACCTCATGTAGTGGTAGAGCATACACATTGTGTAGTGGTAGAGCATACACCTCGTGTACTGGTAGAGCATACACCTTGTGTCGTGGTAGAGCATACACCTTGTGTAGTTGTTAGTGCATACACCTCGTGTAGTGGTAGAGCATACACCTCATGTAGTGGTAGAGCATACACATTGTGTAGTGGTAGAGCATACACCTCATGTGGTGGTAGAGCATACACCTTGTGTAGTGGTAGAGCATACACATTGTGTAGTGGTAGAGCATACACCTCGTGTACTGGTAGAGCATACACCTTGTGTTGTGGTAGAGCATACACCTTGTGTAGTTGTTAGTGCATACACCTCGTGTAGTGGTAGAGCATACACCTCGTGTAGTGGTAGAGCATACACCTCATGTAGTGGTAGAGCATACACCTCGTGTAGTGGTAGAGCATACACCTCGTGGAGTGGTAGAGCATACACCTCGTGTACTGGTAGAGCATACACCTTGTGTAGTAGTAGAGTATACACCTCGTGTAGTGGTAGAGCATACACCTCGTGTAGTGGTAGAGCATACACCTCGTGTAGTGGTAGAGCATACACCTTGTGTACTGGTAGAGCATACACCTCGTGTAGTAGTAGAGTATACACCTTGTGTAGTGGTAGAGCATACACCTTGTGTAGTGGTAGAGCATACACCTCCTGTAGTGGTAGAGCATACACCTCGTGTACTGGTAGAGCATACACCTTGTGTAGTGGTAGAGCATACACCTTGTCGGGTCATAAGAAAGACTTTAAAATTGGAAGTAATGGTTGCCCTCCTTTTTTTTCAGGATTGTGGGTTAGCATAATGACTCACTGGCCGGTGTTAGAATAAGTTAACCCTACTAGTAGAACTGGTAACTTACCCAGCAAACCCATGATATAACTGAAAATTTGATGAAAGCAGCATAAAACACCAAATAATCAATCTAAATAAACTGTTAATTAGATAACAACATTTTAGTTTGGATTAAAAATGTGTGAAAATACATTTATATTATAAATATTATTAATATAATGTTCTTATACTTAATGCGTTTTCTTATACTTAATGCGTTTTCTTATACATACTTATAGAGTTAGAGCAGGGATAAGTGATTTGGCCAAAAGATACTATCTAAGAAATATGGTTGGCCAAAAGGTCCAGGCCAAAAAGTCCTAGGATGAAGCGTCCGGGCCTTGGCCAAAACGTCTGTCCACCCAAGATGGCCACCAGAGTTAAAAATAAAATAGCATCTTTTAACAGCATGACCTTCTAAATCACTGGCCCAATATCAAAATAGTTTCACACAAATGTTCATTCAGTTGCTCTCTACTATAATGCTGAAACCATTTGGCTGAGCTGCACAAGCTTAAAGTAGCAAAAGTCTTTAAATGCCGTTTCCTCCTAAAAAACTGAGCAAATTTCAAAATGAATTCATTGAAATGTTCCGTAATTGGTCCTCTACCAAAAGTTTTCAAACCATTCTGATCCACTGTAAAACTTTTTTTAAAACCAGATATATACGCTTTCTTGGAAAAAATTACCCCCATTTTGAAATTTCAAATGGCTAATGAGCTTGGAAAAGTAGGATCAGACAATCATGTATATTTAATTTAATGCTTGCATCACAAAGTGCATGGTTTTTCACCTAAGCAGCTTGGCTAGCAAGGATCTTTGTGTGTGTGGAGGTAAATGTACTTAATTTCTGTTGCACAGGTTTACAAACCAAAGATTTGTACATTTATACAACTCAATCCTATCCGGAAGAGACATAAGTTTTTTGCAATGCAAGTTTATCTAGATGAGTTTTGTTTTTGTTATATCAAAAACTAGGTCACTTGATCAACCTTTAGAGACCCCATTTTCTTACTCATCTTAGTCAGTATTTATCAGAATGTTTGACTTCAAGATGTAAGGTATATGCCTATAATGTTATCGAATTACTTCTTATAAGCATTGTTTATGTGCACTGTTTCATACCAAGCCATGGTGCACAGGTGAGGGGTATAGGACCACAATGAAGTACTCAAGGTGAGCCATTGTGATCACCTTTTGTTTGTCTGCCTTTTGACTGTTAACACCTCTTAGGCCACTGTTTCATCAAATCATCATAAAAACAATTTCAGTCTCTTTATCTTGATTATATTTAGGCCAAGTTCAAATATGGGTATTGTTGGGTAACAAAATAGGTCAAATTGAAGTAAAAACCTGTTAATCCTTTCCCTCATAAAGACGCTTTCTGACGCCTCTGCAGCAGACGGCTTTTCGAAAACATAGTGACAAAAGAAGAAATTGCACAAAACGTGCAATTTCTCCTTTTGCCACAATGTTTTCCACTTTTCGTCATAGGTTATCCATTCAATTATGGAGATTTTCTATATTTTGACAAAATACATTCTATTTTTTGAATTAAGAAATGCTCATTCTTCCTTTTCCACAATATCAGAGGACTTGATAAGGGAGGGGAGGGGGACTACTACTCAACCAAACTCTATGTTTCAAAAGAATCGTCTCAGTGACAAAGGGTTTGAGTGTCAACTAAGAATTTTAGTACTAGGCAAATACCCCTTATAGCTCTGCAAAATATATTTAAAAGTGTAAATTGAAAAAGTATACAACTACAGAAATATTTCAGATAAGAGTGTGACATTTGACAAGCTGACCTCACCAATTACCAGGTTTTTTAAGCCAGTATCTGAGCAGAAAGTTGGGAATAGATTTGACATGAAAGATGAAGTTCAAAAAGTCATAGCCACATCTACTCCTATTTTAAAGGATAAGACATCCTTGATCAATACAGAGAAAATTGTAAATGGTTGTAAACAAGACAGATTGAGAAATGAAAGTAAGTGTATTCATAATGTTGCTGAACGGCTTTGTGAAACAAACATATTACATAACATCATAAGTCAGTAGCTCATATGTGTTGTCTTGTCCAAATACACAATGCTTCGGAGAAGTTTCCGGAAAACTTCTTGGACTAAGTAGCAAACAGTGCAGAGTAAGACCATGCTGCATTAGAGCAAAGGTTGATCTGGGTCTACACTTGTAGCAAATGATCTATTGTTGGTTTCTTTAGAGTAAGGTTCATATTTACTTAATTTGAATCTTGAAATGCATTTAATCCTCAAGATTTCATTGTTTACACATATTGTCTGCTTACTGTATATTTGATACCCTTTCCCACATACAACAAATCAGCAGCAGACGTCTTTAAAAATGTCGACTCAAAAATGAGCCATAATATGGTGTCCGGATTTTGAGTTACATCACAAACACTGTGGTGTCCTCTTTTGTAATATTTGACTTTTGTCAAATTAAATGCTATATATGTTTAGAACAATATCTAAAGCTGTTAAATTCTAAATGACAAAATAGATTTTATCTTTAAATAAAGAGAAATGTGGGTTTTAAATTGTATTGTTAGTAACACAGGACACCATGTAATAAATCAATTTTATGAAGATTATGCCTAGTTAAATTTGTTTAGATCTAATTTACATTTTCACCATCTTTATTTGGAATTATTTCAATAAATAAATGGTTTATTTAGTGAAATAATTAATAGTATACAACTAGATAAAGAATGGTGTAACAGGACACAACATGATGTTTACAACAGGACACAAACTGGTGTGTAACAGGACACAAAATGATGTAACTGGACACTTATTCAATTGTATTGTTAGTAACACAAGACACCATGAAATAAATCAATTTTATGAAGATTTTGCCTAGTTGAATTTGTTTAGATCTAATTTACATTTTCACCATCTTTATTTGGAATTATTTCAATAAATAAATGGTTTATTTAGTGAAATAATTAATAGTATACAACTAGACAAAGAATGGTGTAACAGGACACAAACTGTTGTGTAACAGGACACAAAATGATGTAACTGGACACTAATTGTGCGCTTCATATAAGTGTGTAACAGGACACCTTAGAAAAAAATAAACAAATCATATAATAGCATAAACATTTTCAGTATAAATAATTCTCCAGTTAAATTAAAATATACTAATCATGCAAATATGTATTTATTACGTAAGCAAAGTGCTTATGGAGGTAGAATATGCTTTCCAGGACAGTCAACGTTACAAGGCAAAAGAGACAAAATTCGCGATTTTTTTTCCCCAGTCAAAAATAATAACAAGTTCTTCGTAGTTAATTAAATAGGTTCGCAAACATCTCTGGACAATTTAAATAACGAAATAGGAAGTTACTACGCATTGCGATACATTATAAGCAACCATTGATGATCGCAATCGGCTTGGTGCCGGCGTAACAAAATTTCAGAAGTCTGACTGTCATTTTCGAGCCGCCATTTTAAAACACTCTTGTCGTAAAACGTCTCTAACTGTCGTAAATTGTTGCGATGTTTAATGTCGTAAATAGAACAGCCAAAATTTAGTTTCCTCCTAGGTGATCGACGAAGCATTTTTTAATTATAACAAAATAATAGGGCGTAACAAAAAAAGACACCATTTTGATAAACATATTTTGACTCCCTGTCAAATAAAAGATATCTGTCCCAGAACAACATGTTTACGACATTAACAAAGAATGTAAGTGATCACGTGATTTGAATGCAATGAAAATATGGTTATCGGTCCAGGTTTCGAGTTTCGATGCTATTTAGACGTGATGTAACTTGGTGGACACATTCGTTACGCCAATGTCTAGGATTTTATATTCAAATCAAAATCATATTTACGTCGCTCTATTAAATTTTAAAGTTATATTTACAAGTAATTTGTTAAATTATTATTTCACACATATTAGTTTCCAAACTTTAAATATAAAGAAAAACAGTTTGTTTTGGTTTTCAAAAAGTCCTCCCATGCCTTTGTCGGGAAAGACACGGCGAAAATGCTCAAGAAAAGTATTAATTAAAGGAGTTTATCAGTTCTTTCAGAAATCAATAGCATATTATTTTATAGATTTAGTAGTTTCTAACAGTTTGTGACATGCTGTTAAACTATAAAACACATAGTTCTTCAAATAAAGGAGAATAAATAATGACTCTGTGATGTAACACAAAATCCCGGACACCATATTATGGCTCAAATATAGAAAATCTCTAAAAATAAGAGATGAATTTGAAAACGTCCCAAAGGTTGTTTCCCATTACTTAGAGGACATTCATTATTTCTGATGATTGACAACAATCATTGTGGCCAGTGTCATTTGTCTTACACCAATGAGCTAAATTGTATAATAGGGAATGTAGATAGACATATTTGAGCCGTACCGCAAAATTATGGCCTCTGCGTAATGTATCGACCCAGATCAGCCTGTGCGGTCTGCGTGAACTGATCCGGCTGGACACATTCCGTCTCAGGGGGATAGAGGTATAGAGTAATTATTCCTGTAACAGAAAATCCACAGGAGGTGAAAAATGTCTATCCGGATAAGCCTGTGCGGCATGCTTCGGCTGATCCAGGTCCTTACTTTACGCAGAGTCGATCCAGGTCCTTACTTTACGCAGAGTCCACAATGTTGGTTTTCTTGCGGGACGGCTCATTTGAAGAATGTTGTTAGAAGATCAGGTAGAAGCGAGCCAGGAAACGCATGTACGGTGAACTTGCCGCCAGGATATAATTAAAGTACTGTTGAAAATGGCAATAACCCAAATCAATCAACCATTACCTTAGGATTAGTACCTAGCCCTTCTGTTGTAAAATCTCTACATTCAACAGATTTCTTCCAACAGTTTACTTGTTTTCATCACAAATATTTGTAACAACCTGACATACTATAGGAGACTATGATCAAGTATTTTAGTCTTCATGATTCAATCAGGTGTGTGTGAAAGTTTACCTTATTTGTTTGTCTGTTTAACAGGACCAAGATTAAGAGCCAAAAAAAGACTTTCAAGTACAGACCATTCCAACATTGCTTCTTTACCAAAAGCTCAGGCCTCAGGTATGACCTTCTGTTGGTACGGCTAAGACAATTCGAAAGATAATCTATTAACCCTTTCCCTCAACAAATGAAAACATACCCGATAAAAAATTGTAAACTCCCTATAAATGAAAGTACAATAATTGAATTGAAAGCTGTCTGCTGCAGAGGCATCAGAAAGCGTCTATTTGAGGGAAAGGGTTAAACAAATGGGAGTTTTGTCTAAAGCTCAACAAGAATAATGAATATCAAGACAATCATTTACGAATATGAACATGGAACAGATAGACTAAAATCGGACGCTTATTATCCAGTTTTATTAGCTCTTGTTTTTGCCTTGGCGTCACCGTTTGCGTTGACATCACACTTTGGTTAAGTTTTTGTTACCACCTCACTTTTTTTCAAAACCATTGAAGATATTACTTTGAAACTTACAATATTTGTTCACCATCATTACCTCCGTCAACAGACAAGATAACATAACTCAAGGTGTTTGTAAGAATTATTGCCCTTTTTTAACTTAGAATTTTGGTTAAGTTTTTCTTTGAAGCTGCTGGTCATATTTCACAATTATTAATTATAATTTTCAATTAAATGATCCTCTACACAATGTATCCAAGACATAGTGATTTGTTAAAAAACAAGTCAATCAAGTTATGTAAAAAGGGCGTAAATTGACAAAACTTTAAAAACCCTCTTCTTCTCTGAAAACACTTGTCTGATTTCAAGACAACTTGGCAGAAATGTTCTGTATGTTACCCTCTACAAAAACTGTTCCAGCTATATTGATTGGTTATAAATACATGGCTGCCAGGCAGCATCTATACTTTTGTTAAGCCATATTGATTGGTTGAAAAACATTGCCACCTGGTGTCATCAGAAAATGACAAAGATTTCACCATATGCATCTTCTTGCATATTCCGATGTCTCAGATGACTCTCTACAAAAATTGTTCAAGCCACACTGATTTGTTGAAATACATACCATGCAGCATCAGAAAATTAGTTTAATGAAAAACTTTCAATTTGCTTGTCTAATTCCAAACTATTCTTGGTAATTTTATGTAGAGAAAAAAAGGTCTCTGGGGATAAGGACAGGTTGCACTTATAATGAAATTTATTTTTAAATAGGAAGGCCTTAAATTGCATTGATCAGAATATTTTAATGTCCTGTAAATATTTATCTTGTATTAAAGAGTACATTTTCAGGTGAAAAGATCCAAGGCTTCATGTTTTGCGTTTCTGATCCAATATTGGTTAAACAAGTTTGTCTGTGAAGAGCATTCTACCAAAGTGCCAAACAGTTTTGTTCAAATGATAATGAATAATAAGTTAAAAATGGTGCAGTTATTACCATTTTGGACTTCTTTCCAATCAACAACTGCCAGATGTTATTATCTGTTGGGAAAAAATATGACATAAATTATTAGAGGTTCAGATAAGGGGGGGTATTAAGCTCTTTTCTCCACAATTTCTCTCTTATTATTAAAGCAAACCCTATGTTGTGGTACTCAAAAGAATCGTCTCACTGATTCTTTTGAGTACCCACAACATAGGGTTTGAGTGTCAAATAAGGATTTTAGAACGTGCAAAACACCCCTTATCTAGACTTCTGGTAATTATCCATAACAGTTACCAATTGTATCTGAAAACAAGTATTTGTAAAAGAGTTCCGCCCCTGTGAAGTTAAGTGTTCCATTAACCCTACAAAGGTTATGCATCTGTCCATGCTTTCTGACTTCAGAAGAAATCATTAAGGAGATTTGTTAAAAATAAACCAGGTCAATCAAATGTGCTTATTGACAAAAAAAATAACAGTTATGATTATTTGGATTTCAGATTTGTTAAGGTCAACAACAAAAAGAAAGAGTAAAGACAGTCATGCTGACAAGAAACTTGATGTAAACAGAAAAAAGGTATGTCAGTTTAACCCTTCCCCTCATATAGACGCTTTCTGACGCCTCTGCAGCAGACAGCTTTTTAAAAACATAGTGACAAAAGAAGAAATTGCACAAAACGTGCAATTTCTTCTTTTGCCACAATGTTTTCCACTTTTAGTCATATGTTATCCATTCAATTATAGAGATTTTCTATTATGAGACAAAATGTGTTCAAAGTCGTCTGCTGCAGAATTGTCATATGAGGGAAAGGGTTAACCCAAACATTTCATTTTCTAATAAACTTACAGGTAATAATTCTCTGCTATATATCTTTAGATGCATTTTGTGCTGAGCTGCAATAGTTTAGTCAGTAAGGTTTATCTCTATTGAGGAATCCGCTGTTGTCGAGTGGTTAGCGTCGGGGATTTGAAACCGGGTGTCCCGGGTTCGATCCCCAGTCCCGGCACTACAGTCATGGTGGAGTGCCCTTGGGCAAGGCACATTTTCTAGCCTAGTACTGGTTTGTTTACCCAGGGATCATGAATAATTAAATTTAATTGCGCGCTAAATGACCTTAGCTGTCGATGCGCCATAAAACAATTTACATTCATTCATTATCTCTTTTGATCCAGGTGTTGTAATTTTGAACTCCAGTCTCAGCAATAAAATCTTTCCTATGTTTAACCCTTTCCCTCATATAGACGCTTTCTGATGCCTCTTCAGCAGACAGCTTTTTAAATCATTGTGACAAAAGGAGAAATGCTCAAAACAAGCAATTTCTCCTTTTGTCACCATGTTTTCAACTATTGTTCTTTCATTTAAAGATATTTTCTGTGCTTTTGCCTAGACGTTTTCAAAGTCATCTTCTGCAGATTTGTTGTATGTGGATAAGGGTTAACCCTTTCCCTCATACGACAATTCTGCAGCAAACGACTTTGAACGTATTTTGTCAAAAAATAGAAAATCTCTATAATTGAATGGATAACCTATGTCAGACTAAAAGTGGAAAACATTGTGTCAAAAGGAGAAATTGCACGTTTTGTGCAATTTCTTCTTTTGTCACTATGTTTTCAAATAGCCGTCTGCTGCAGAGGCGCCAGAAAGCGTCTATATTCATGAGGGAAAGGGTTAACTGATGTCACAGTGACTGGTGTTATTAGATTTTCAACCAATGGGCTGAATGTTTATGTCAGAAGGTACCCTGTTACTTGGAAAAAGTGTTGTATTTACTACAGGTTTTTAAACTGATGGAATGCTCATTGCACGGATTATAAAGTGAGCGGAATGAATTGTTTGTTGATAAAATAAATATCAATTTTATAATCTTCTTAAAAGTAAATAAATAACATTATTTAACCCTTTCTTTTATAAAACAAATCTGTAGCAGACAACTCGGACAACATCTAGTCAAAAAGATGGTAACTCTCATTAAATGAACAAACAATTATTGAATAAAGTTGAAAACATTGTGGCAAAAGAAGAAATTGTTAATTATGAACAATTTCTCCTTTTGCAACAATATTTTCAAAAAAGGTCTGTTGCAGAGTGATCAGAAAGCATCTGTATGTGGGAAATGGTTAAGTTATAGCAAAGACTTGCCCTCTTTACTTTCAAAGGTAACAGTATGTGAATGGATACCATGGGCTCATGCAGATTATCAGAGAGAGAATGAGGTTCGTATAAGTATAGTTTGTATTTTAACCATATACCATATATATATTAATTTAATGTCAAAGGTGACAGTTGTAACACTTAGGCTAAATGTTCCTCTTCGCGCCGTGTATTTTAAAATAACAAACTAAACACCTCTAGAATTTACACTAGTGCATATAAAATAAAGTTTCATTCTTCAATCTATACTTTCAAATTTAGAAAAAGGCAACAAATCAGTTTCATTACCAAATTATTGACTAGCTTCATATGGTTAAATAATAATTTCTTGTTTTTCAGATTACTGAAGATTCGAGATGTTTATCTGTAAATGCTACAGAAATAATTCATTCTCTGCTGGAAGAAGACTTTACGATGTCGGCATTAAATCACATTCACAACAATATTTCAAGACGATATATGCCACAATCAAAAACTATGAAAATTCTCCTTTTCCATGTTTTACAGGTACATTTTATATATTTAAAGTGTTTTGAATTTATATGTATGGGTGATTTTGTAACATAAGAGAAATTTTGTAGATTTAATTTATTAGCTGTCTAGAGCTTAAATTGTGATCATTCAATGTCAGTCCACTTTTCTCTTCAAACATATTCTCCTAAACCAATGGACAACAATAAAAATAATTTCCTAGGGATATTCTACCAAGATTGATCAAAGTTAGCCTCCAGAACTTGAACAAATAAAATTGTTTAAGTAACTTTTCTTCACAAACTGCTTGCTCAATTTGTTCAATTTTAAAGTATTTTCACACAATGGCTGTTAGAGCAAAAAAGTGAGAACTCATACAACAACATCTACACCACTGACTCAAATTCAAAAGAAACTACTAGACTAGTCTGCTCTGCTGCAGAGGACCGCCTCAGTGTTGTAGAGATAGAGCATCACCAACATTATGGCATCTGCGTAATGTATCATTCTGTCTCAGGGGGATAAAGGTATAGAATAATTATTCATGAAACAGAAAATCCACATGAGGCGAAAAGTGTCTGTCCGGGTGAGCCTGCGCGGCATGCTAAGGTTGATCCGGTTCGATACTTTACGAAGATGCTATGATGTTGGTTTTCTCACGGGACGGCTCATATTCAGGGTAGTCATCAATGTAACTTCTAAAGAAAATTCTCAAATTGTAATAATTTCAAAAATCTTGGTAGAAGATCACCCAAGGAAATTACATGCTAAAGCATTTTTAAATCGGACCAGTACTTTTGGACAAGAAGATTTTAAGTTTTCACAAAAAAAAAAAAAAAAATTTTAAGGAAAAGAATCTCGAACCCGCGACCTCCTGCATCTAAGGCTGATGCTCTATCTCTACAACACTGAGGTGATCTTCTGCAGCAGAATTTCTTTTGTTGGTTTTCTCGCGGGACTACTCTGAATATACCAATGAAGGCCATGGTGTGACGGTGCTCATGCACAGATTCGCGAGAGTCTGAACAGAGGCAATGTGACCCCTTTTTCGTTTGATGTGAATCTTTAATAATCGGAATTGAATTTTTCAGAACTCACATAATAAGATGGTGTCACACTTTGCCTATGAAATATTAATGAAAGTAGTGAGACTGCATCCCCCAGCAACAAAAAGTCTGCAGGAACTCTACATAGATGTTTTATCACCGGAATCAGAGGATGAAAAATACATTGGTTCCGAATGGAAACAAATTTTACATCTGTTTTAGTAAGTACAATACAAAACATAGATAAATGTTACTCATTAAGATGCAGAGAATTATAAGTAGATATAGCTTATCTACCTCCCTTGCTGAACCTTCATGTAACCCTCTTCAAAGATTCACTAGGGTACTAACCATGGATAGTTTTGAGCTTAACAATTGTATGTTTAGCTCATATAAGTGCAGGTTGAGCTATTATGAATACTCAGGTTTTGTCTGTTTGGCTGTCTGTCTATCTTTCTAACTCTCCATTATCATCTGTTCACATTTTTAGCTCATGTGTGCAAGAAATGCTCAAGATGAGCTATTGTAATCACATTTTGTCCGTCGTCTGCATCATCAACAATTGCTGTGTTAACAGTTTACAGGCTACAGTTTGCATCCGATCTTCATGAAAGTTTATCAGAATATTCATATTCTCCAAATCTTAGACAAGTTCGAAACTGGGCCATCTTGGGTCAAAAACTAGATCACTAGGTCAAATTGAAGCAGCAGCCGGCTTTTTGAAAACAAGTTACATAGAGCAATTTCTACTTTTGCCACAATGTTATCCACTTTCAGTCATAGGTTAACCATTCAATTATAGAGATTTTCTATTTTTAAACAAAATATGATCAAATTCGTCTGCTGCAGAATTGTTGTATCAGGAAAAGGGTCAATGATATCTAAGTCAAGTATGAATATAGTTCATATTGGCTAAAAACTAAGTCACTATTCAAATTGAAAGCAAATCTTGTTAACTCGCTGGAGGCTGCATTTTTGGCTTGCCCACAATAGTGGAGTGAGACAAGGCAGTCACTTTTCAGTCAAAGGCAGCGGCCACTTTTACAAATAACTATATCTCAGTAACCCCTGCTGAAATTTTCTAAAACTTTGTCAGATGTAATGTTTGGTCATGGGACATCATTCAACATCAAAATGTTTAAAGTCGAGGTCATAATTTGAAAGAACTTGACCTTGGTTAGGTAACTTAACCTCAAAACTTAACCTTGGGTTATATCTCGGCAACCCCTACTGGAATTTTTCTGAAACTTTGTCAGATGTATTGTTGGGTCATGCAACATCATTCAACATCGAAATGATTAAGGTCAAGGTCATAATTTGCCAAAACTCGACCTTGGTTAAGTAACTTAACCTCAAAACTTAACTTTGGTTATATCTCGGCAACCCCTGCTGGAATTTTTCTGAAACTTTGTCAGATGTATTGTTGGATCATGCAACATCATTCAACGTCAAAATGATCAAGGGCAAGGTCATTATTTGCCAGAACTTGACCTTGGTTAGGTAACTTAACCTGAAAACTAAACTTTGGTTATATCTTAGCAACCCCTGCTGGAATTTTTCTGAAACTTTGTCAGATGTATTGTTGGGTCAGGGAACATCATTCAAGGTCAAGGTCATAATTTGGCAGAACTTGACCTTGACTATATCTCGGCAACCCTTCCTGGAATTTTTCTGAAACTTTGTCAAATGTATTGTTGGGTCATGGGATATCCTTCAACGTCAAAACGTACAAGGTCATAATTTGACAGAATTTGACCTTCGTTAGGTAACTTAACCTTTTTTCTGAAACTTTGTCGGATGTATTGTTTGGTCATGGAACATCATTCACGGTCAAGGTCATATTTTGGCAGAACTTGCTTGACCTTGGTTATATCTCAGCCACCCTTCCTGGAATTTTTCTGAAACTTTATCAGATGTATTATTGGGTCATGGGACATAATCCAACATCAACATTTTCAAGGTCAATGTCATAATTTGGCAGAACTTGAGTTGATAACTTAACCTCAAGACTTAACTTTGGATATTTTTAGCTCACCAGATCACAAAGTGCTCAAGGTGAGTTTTTGTGATCGCCTTTTGTCCGGCGTTCTTCGTCCGTCGTCAACATTTGCTTGATAACACTCTAGAGGCAACATTTTGCATCCAATCTTCATGAAAGTTTATCAGAACATATATCTCTATCAAATCTAGGCCAAGTTCGAAACTGGGTCATGTCAGGTCAAAAACTAGGTCACTAGGCCAAACTAAAGGAAAATCTTGTTAACACTCTTGAAGCCGCATTTTTGGCTTGAGCATGTTGAAACCTTGTCAGAATGTTTGTCTTAGTGATATCTAGGCCAAGTTTGAATATAGGTTATGTCGGGTCAAAAACTAGGTCACTAGGCCAAACTGAAGGAAAATCTTGTTAACACTCTGGAAGCCACATTTTTGGCTTGAGCATGTTAAAACTTTGTCAGAATGTTTGTCTTAGTGATATCTAGGCCAAGTTTGAATATAGGTCATGTCGGGTCAAAAACTAAGTCACTAGGCCAAATTGAAGGAAAATCTTGTTAACACTCTGGAAGCCACATTTTAAACTTGAGCATGTTGAAACTTTGTCAGAAAGTTTGTCTTGATGATATCTAGACCAAGTTCGAATATGGAAAATCTTGTTAACACACTGGAAGCCACATTCTTGCCTTGAGCATGTTGAAACTTTGTCAGAATGTTTGGCCGAGTGATATCTAGGTCAAGTTTGAATATGGGTCAGGTCAACAACTAGGTCACTAGGTTAAATTGTAGAACAATCTAGAATGAATGAATGGTGTTTTAAGGCCCGTCGACAACTAAGGTCAAAGAACAATCTAGTTAACACTATAGAGATTGCATTTTTGACTTGAGCAGCTTGAAATTTTGTCAGAAAGTTTGTCTTGATTATATTGCTATTGGCGCTGAAAGAGTAAAGTCTTAAATAGCCCATTCTCAGGTGAGCGATTCCAGGGCCTCATGGCCCTCTTGTTTTACTTCACTTTGAAATTCGTCGAATAACGTATCTGGAAAAAATACCGTCCGAATCTATGTCTACATCTTGCACAAAACTTTACTCGATAATCTTTAGATTTAAAGTGGAAATATATAAATTGACTTGGCTTGAGCATGTTGAAACTTGTCAGAATGTTTTTCTTAGTGATATCTAGGCCAAGTTTAAATATAGGTCATGTCGGGTCAAAAACTAGCTCACTAGGCCAAATTTAAGAAAATCTTGTTAACACTCTGGAAGCCACATTTTTGGCTTGACCATGTTGAAACTGTGTCGGAATTTTTTAGTTTAGTGATGTCTAGGTCAAGTTTGAATATGGGTCATGTTGGGTCAAAAACTAGGTCACAAGGCCAAATTTAAGGAAAATCTTGTTAACACTCCGGAAGCCACATTTTTGGCTTGAGCATGTTGGAACTTTGTCAGAATATTTGTCTAAATGATATCTAGGCTAAGTTCGAATAAAGGTCATGTCGAGTCAAGAACTAGGTCACCAAGCCAAATTGAAAGAAAATCTTGCCGCATGTTGAAGCTTTATCAGAAAGTTTGTCCTGGTGATATCTAGGCCAAGTTTGAATATGAGTCATGTCATGTTAAAACCTAGATCACTAGGCCAAATTTAAGGGAAATCTTGTTAACACTCTGGAAGCCACATGTTTGGCTTGAGCATGTTGAAACTTTGTCAGAATAATTGTGTTGATGATTTCTAGGGTAAGTTCGAATATGGGTCAGGTCAGGTCAACAACTAAGTCACTAGGCCAAATTGTAGAACAATCTAGTTAAAACTATAGAGATCACATTTTTGACTTGAGCAGCTGGAAATTTTGTCAGAAAGTTTGTCTTGATGATATTGCCATTGGCGCTGAAAGAGCCCATTCTCAGGTGAGCGATTCCAGGGCCTCATGGCCCTCTTGTTGACTGTAGAGCCTACATTTCTATTTAATCTTCATGAAAGTTTATCAAAACATTCGTTTCCATCATTCAACATCAAAATTACCAGGGTCAAGGTCATAGTTTGCCAAAACTTAACCTTGGTCAACTTTAACTGTAGAAGCCACATTTTTCATTCATAGTTCATGAAAGTTTATCAGAACATTTATCTCCATCAAATCTCAGTCAAGTTCAAAACTAGGTCACAAGGTCAATTGTTAGAATAATCTTGTGAACACTATAGAATTTGCTTTTGATATTCAATCTTCATGAAATTTAATCACAACAATTGTCTCCATCAAATCTTGGTCAAGTTTTAAACTGGGTCATGGGGTTTCAAGAACTAGGTCACAAGGTAAAATGATGGAATACCCTTATGAACACCCTAGAAGTCTCTTTCTTCATTCAATCTTCACAAAATTTAACTACTAGATTTGTCTTCATCAAATCTAGGTTAAATTCACAAATAGGTCATGAGGGGTCAAAAACTAGGTCACAAGGTTAAATGTTAGAATAACCTTGTGAAAACTCTAGAAATCACATTTTCATTTAATCTTGATGAAAAGTTATTAGATCACATCTTGGTCAAGTTCAAAACTGGGTAATAGGGTAGGTCAAACACTAGGTCAAATTTCCTAGAAGGGCAAGACAACCTCAGCCCGAAGTCTTATTAATTTGAAAATATTAAACTTTGTCAGAATGTTTGTCTTGATGTTATGTAGGCGAAGGTTGATTATGGGTCCAGTCAAAAACTAGGTCACTAGGCCAAATTGATGAAAAATCTTGTTCAGTTTCTAAAAGCCGCACTTTTTTCTTCAGCAGCTTGAAACATATTGGATAAAAAACTAGGTCACTAGGTCAGATTGAGGGAGAATATTGTTTAACACCCTGGAGGCTGCATTTTAATCTTGAAAATATTTAAACTTCATCAAAATGTATGTATTTATGATATGTAGGCCAAGTTTGAATATTCGTCATGTTCGGTCAAAAAATAGGTCACAAGCCCAAATTAAGGAAAATCTTGTTAACACTATAGACTGCATTTTTTGCTTCAGCAGCTTGAAATTTTATCAGAATGTTTGTCTTAATGATGTCTAGGTTTAGTTAAAATATGTGTCAAATTAAAGGAAAAAATGTTCAACACTCTAGAGAATGCATTTTTAGCTTTACTATTTGAAGAATAATGAGAGATTTACTACTCACGACGGCGTCCGGTTGAAGTTTTAAGGCAAGTCTTAAAAAGTACTTGTGCTAGGGCTTTCATATTAGGAATGTAATTCATCTTATACCTTTCTGGAAAAAACGAGTGTGACCATCTTTTCGGGGTAAAAAACATGATTTTTGATGGTTAAAGTTTAAAGGGCAAGTTGGCATTTTCATTCCTTTATTATTAGCTCACCTAAGCACGAAGTGCAAGGTGAGCTTTTGTGATCACTCAACGTCCGGCGTCGTCGTCTGTTAACAATTTCCTACAAATGACTTCTCCTACTAAACCAATGGACATATTTCAAAATAACTTCACAGGAATGGTCCTTAGGTGGTCCTCTTTCAAAGTTGTTCAAAGAATGAAGTGCTCAAGGTGAGTTATTGTGATGGCCTTTTGTCCGGCGTCCGTAGTCAGTCGTCCGTCAACTTTTTCTCCTCAGTAACCAGTGGGTCAATTGGGATGAAACTTCACAGGAAGCATCCTCACATTGACCTCACCAGAATTCCTTCATATTTTGGGGATCCATGCATAATTTTGGTTTCCATGGCAACGAAATTAAAAAAACTTTAAAAATCTTCTTCTCCAAAACTGGTTGGCAAATTTTCAAGTAATTTTGTAGAAATGTTCCTTGGATGACCCTTTATCAGATTCCTTCAAGCCATATTGATTGGTCAAAAAACATGGCCGCCAGGGGGTGCGGGCTATTTTGCCTTATATGGCTATAGTGAAAACTTAAAAAATCTTCTCCTGAAAGTGTCAGGCTGATTTTCAAATAATTTTGTAGAAATGTTCCTTGGATGACCCTCTATCAGATTCCTTAAAGCCATGTTGATTAGTCGAAAAACATGGCCGCCACAGGGCGGGGCTATTTTAACTTACCGTATATACTCAGTTATAAGTCGCCCTCGTCTATAAGTCGCACCCCCTACTTCGAGGCCTAAAGTCTAGGGTTTGATGATTGACCCTCTTATAAGTCGCAGTTAGATTTTTGATTTTTTTCACGTCAAAACCCTATGACAAGCAGCGAGATATAACCCAAGTCATCATGATCGAGCATCAGATTTTTTGTTTAAAACATTCATATAATGTCCAATTAGTTTTATGTAAGCATTGATTTATAGTCTAAATAGATTTTACTATCATAAGAAGCGAGATATATAACCTTAAGTCATCAAGATCGAGCATCAGCTTTTTGTTTACATTATTTGAACATACAATGATGTCCAACTAGTTTTAATTTGTTTTATCTAAAGAGATTTACTGGGGAATACATAAACCGCTTTTGTCCGGTCACAAAAGGCCCCAGGTTATGTGAAAACACACTCGTCTTGATTAACCCT
This sequence comes from Serripes groenlandicus, assembly GCA_031761405.1. Taxonomy (NCBI): domain Eukaryota; kingdom Metazoa; phylum Mollusca; class Bivalvia; order Cardiida; family Cardiidae; genus Serripes; species Serripes groenlandicus. The sequence goes on along the minus strand of JASEVX010000001.1, from coordinate 117,900,559 downwards.
TTGTTTCATTGAGTTTATTCCCGATATTGTCAATTTGTTTCCAAGGTCGTTTGCTGCAGATTTGTTGTATGCGGGAAAGGGTTAACTGAAGAGGTAGAGGGTAGATGGAGGGAAAAATTGGCGTTGCATAACTGAAATTAATTCGCATACAGTGATAATCTGCTAACTCAGATTAAATTCGTCCTTTTCCCATGATGTTTCTGAGGCAGCTGAAAACTTTTGAAAACATTGCTAATTTCCCCTTTGTTTGATAATATAGCTTTCGTTTATGGAGTTTGTTCACCCTTTTTAATAAAAATCCACGGTTCAGCGACCTCAATTCTAACAGTCAAATAATTCTAACACAACTGTCGCGTGTAAACCACACAGGTTTAAATTATCATCAAGCTAAAGGTGTTACATGTAAAATTACCCGAGGTCAAATTCTGCAGACGTGTACGTATAAGAGTGGGTAAAAACCGATAATTGCATTGTTAGCAGTTTGTATTTAATACACTTTAGCTACAGTTATTGTCTTTGTTACGACTCTCAAATACTGCAGATGTATCACAGTGGTAAAAGCCGATAATTGCATGTTTATCAGTTTGTACTTAATACACTTTAACGTCAATTATTGACCGTGTTAAATCACCCCGTGTGTAGTCTTGGGATTGTTTGTGGATTAATTATGACAATTTTGGTCCGACTTTTTTATCTCTTTAATTGGATCCGTGTTTGTTTTTTGCTTTCTAATGGTTTAATTTGGTACCATCACCCATGCAGGCCAAAATCACGGTGAAATGGGTCTTGTCGTGTATATATAATAATGGCTTCTTTTTATCACCTTCTGCAAACATGGACTTTCTAATTAAGATAGTTTGACAGCTACGTGTGTACGTGTCTACACAATGACAAATTATCACTTTCCCGCATGCAACAATTATGTACAAGGCTACGTTGAAAACATCAAGGCAAGAAACATCGTGGATAAAGGAGAAATTGCTTATTGCAAGCAATTTTGAGTTAGCATTAACATTTCAAAATTCGGATGGGAAGCCTCAATATATGGTAATAAGGGTTAATAAGGGTTACAAATCAATGACTTTTTGTTTAAAATAAAAACAACACTTTATCCTGAAATATAAATTAAAGTTTATTACATTATTTTTTCAATCACATATAAAGTGACATACGACCTAGTAACAGTATTATGGTCTGTATATTTACGCATCTGGAGTTGAGCTCCGCAATTTATATTTTCACAAAATTCAAAATGGCTTCCAATCGAGCTGAAATCGAAACAATAACTTGGAACAAATGACTTTTTAAATGTACATTCATAAGTTATATATTTTTTCTAGTGTTTGTTTTTATAAACAAATCAATTCTATAAGATATGTTTCTTTCAATCAAACTTGATTTATTCTGTTAAATCATCATTTAAGTCGCCCTTTTTATCAATGACCGGCCTGCACAGTTTTTGACGATCGGTGAATTGGAGGGTAATTTTTTCTGAATTTTTGCTTGACCCTCTTATAAGTCGCTCCCCCCACTTCACTTTCGATTTTGAAGGTAAAAAAGTGCGACTTATAACTGAGTATATACGGTATATGGCTTTAGTGAAAACTTAAAAAATCTTCTTCGACGAAAGTGTTTGGCCGATTTTCAAATATTTTTGTAGAAATATTGCTAAGGTGACCCTCTATCAGATTCCTTCAAGCCATGTTGATTGGTCAAAAACTATGCTTATATGGCTAAAGTGAAAAAAAAAAGTACTTGTGCTAGGGCTTTCATATTAGGAATATAATTACATCTTATACCTTTCTTCACATTGAATGCTGAAGGTGCTGAGTGTGACCTTCCTTTTGGGGTAAAAAATATTATTTTTGGCAGTTAAAGGGCAAGTTTGTATTTTGATTTTGTTTTTTATCTTCCGGTTCGGCTCGCCAGAGCTATACGGATCACAAATTTGGCGATTTTCGGGGATCGGTGCTAGTACGGCAGCGCAAAGGTATCACATCGCTAAGAAAGGTAGTACATCGTCAGGACATTGTCAGAACATCGGCGAGAAAATAAGCAACGGCAGGCAACGGTATAACTTTTTGAACATTGTCAATAATTTTCTGCCATTGTGCTGCCTGAGCGAGCAAAGGACCTACATCGGCAGTACTCCGGTATGGCTTCATTAATGTCGGTAGAGCACCTGTAGTGCCCCTTAATAGACGGCGGCTCTCTGGTGGCCTCAATGTGTACCGTACTGGTACAGATGTGAGGCCGATGTGCTAAAGATGTAATACCATTCTTAGAAATGTGATACCGTACTAATAACGTACTAATACTGTACTAATACCATACTAATACCATAGTACTACCGTTGTGCAATTTGCACATATAAATAGGGGCACAGACTACCAGCCCGTCATTCCATCATTTATTACCGAGGACCTAATTTAGGCGGACCTTATTTAAGGTTACACAATTATCAAATAGCCGTCCTCCAACACCAGATCCAGGCAAGAAGGAGGAGAAGAAGAAAAAGAATACTTCAAGTACCTCAAGCAATCTGAATGAGACCATGGATCAGCAGGCGTCGTCAGTTTGGCATGTATGACCAGCTGTTGGTGGAGCTCCGCAGAGAGGACCGGAGTGCCTTCAAGAACTTCCTCAGAATGCCCCCAGAGATGTACGATGAGCTGGTAAAGCGAGTTAGTCCAAGGACCATCAAACAAAGAACCTGGTACAGGGAGCCCCTGGATCATGGTCTGAAGATTGCCATCACACTGTGCCACATCGCCTCTGGGACCAAGTACGTGGCCATGAAGTTTGGTTGGAGGGTACTCCACAACACCCAGTCACTGGTTGTGAGAGAAGTCTGCCAAGCCATCATTGAGGAGTACCTTGACGAGGCAATGACCTGCCCAACAACCCCTGAAGGCTGGTGTGAGATCTCCGACCAGTTCATGGAGAAGTGGAACTTCCCACATACCTGTGGTGCCTTTGATGGAAAGTACGTGGCCTGCAATGCTCCTCCAAAGAGTGGTTTCGTGTACTATAATTTCAAGGATTTCTACTCGATCGTGCTCATGCCACTGGTAGATGCGGACTAAAAGTTCCTCTGGGAAGATGAGCCTCGTCTGACGCCCAGATCTACAATGAGTCTGAACTCAAAGAAAGGGCTGAAGATGGAACCATTGGCTTCCCTGCTCAAGATCCTCTTCCTTATGACTACAAGGATGTGCCATACACCTTGCGTAGTCTTACAGATGAAGAGAGGATCTTCAATTACAGACAGTCCCAAGCCAGAAGGGTTGTTGAAAATGCCTTTGGCATGATGGCAAACCGCTTTAATAAGAGCTTTGTTCCTTTTGCAAACCAGCCAGATCCGCCCATGTAAGGCTGGATTATGGCCCTTGAAGTTGGCAAAATTTCTATACTACAGCTTGTAAACGCGATAAAGTCTTCAGTTTTGATTGTATCTCCATCAAACTTATACAGTAGTTAGATATCCATGAGAGCTCGGTTCCTTTCGCTAACCAGCCGATTCGCCCATGCAAGACTGGTTTATGGTCCTTGAAATTGTCAAAATTGCTATAATACAGCTTGTGAACACGAGCCTCCATCTACTATTTGATCTTCACCAAACTTAGATAGTAGTTAAATATTGATGAGAGCTTGGTTCCTTTTGCAAACCAGCCAGATCCGCCCATGCAAGGCTGGATTATGGCCCTTGAATTTGTCAAAATTGCTATAATAGAGCTTGTGAACACAATAGAGGTTCCATTTACTATCTGATCTTCACCAAACTTAGATAGGAGTTAAATATTGATGAGAGCTTGGTTCTTTTTGAAAACCAGCCAGATGTGCCCTTGCATGACTGGATAATGGCCCTTGAAATTGTCAAAATTGCTATAATACAGCTTGTGAACACGATAGAGCCTCCATTTACTATTCGATCTTCAACAAACTTAGATATTAGTTAAATATTGATGAGAGCTTGGTTCCTTTTGCCAATCAGCCAGATCCGCTTATGCAAGGCTGGATTATGGCCCTTGAATTTACCGAAATTGCTATAATAGAGCTTGTGAACACAATAGAGGCTCCATTTACTATCTGATCTTCACCAAACTTAGATAGTAGTTAAATATTGATGAGAGCTTGGTTCCTTTCGAAAAGCAGCCAGATGTGCCCTTGCATGACTGGATGACTGGATTATGGCCCTTGAAATTGTCAAAATTGCTATATTACAGCTTGTGAACACGATAGAGCCTCCATTTACTATCCGATCTTCACCATACATACATGCTCTGAAAATGACTAAAGAACCATCCCAGTAGAGCATAGGCCCTCATGGGCCTCTTGTTTTTAGCTCTACTGGCCAAAGGCCAGAAGGGCTTATGTCGTGGCGATTTGTCCGTCGTCCGTGCGTGCGCCCGTGCGTCCGTCCGTAAACAATTTCTTGTTAACACGATACAGTCTTCACTTTTGATTGTATCTCAACCAAACTTATACAGTAGTTAGATATCCATGAGAGCTCGGTTCCTTTCGGAAACCAGCGAGATCCGCCCATGCATGACTGGATTATGGCCCTTGAAATGGTCAAAATTGCTATAAAAGAGCTTGTTAACACGATACAGTCTTCACTTTTGATTGTATCTCAACTGAACTTATACAGTAGTTAGATATCCATGAGAGCTCGGTTCCTTTCGAAAACCAACCAGATCCGCCCATGCATGACTGGATTATGGCCCTTGAAATGGTCAAAATTGCTATAAAAGAGCTTGTTAACACGATACAGTCTTCACTTTTGATTGTATCTCAACTGAACTTATACAGTAGTTAGATATCCATGAGAGCTCGGTTCCTTTCGAAAACCAACCAGATCCGCCCCTGCATGACTGGATTATGGCCCTTGAAATGGTCAAAATTGCTATAAAAGAGCTTGTTAACACGATACAATCTTCACTTTTGATTGTATCTCAACCAAACTTATACAGTAGTTAGATATCCATGAGAGCTCGGTTCCTTTCGTAAACCAGCCAGATCCGCCTATACAAGACTGGATTATGGCCCTTGAAATTGTTCAAATTGCTATAATTGAGCATGTGAACACAATAGAGGCTCTATTTACTATCTGATCTTCACCAAACTTAAGTAGTTAAATATTGATGAGAGCTTGGTTCCTTTTGAAAACCAGCCAGATCCGGCAAGACTGGATTATGGCCCATGAAATTGTAAAAAATGCTATAATACAGCTTGTGAACACAAAAGAGCCTCCATTTACTATCCGATCTTCACCATACATACATGCTCTGGATTGAAAATGAGCAAAGAACCATACCAGTAGAGCATAGGCCCTCATGGGCCTCTTGTTGTATAATGGACTTGTTAGATCAACTTTTTGTGTTTGTTTTTAGCTTGACTTTTGAAAAAACGAGAGCTATTGTCATGACCTTGGCGTGGTCGTCCGGTTAAGGTTTTTTGTTGGCAGCGGCGTGGTCGTCCGGTTAAGGTTTTTTGTTCAGCTCAGCTTTTTTTCGGTTATCTATCTGTCGAGCGTCTGTGCCGTACGCGGTGCTCTTGTTTATACTTGTATTGATATTTAATGCTGGGGACGGTGACATATAATAACATTTAATTCTTTTTGCCTTGACCATTTTGAGAATGTTTGTCTTTAGCCAAAGTTTGAATATGGGTAATTTTGGATAAAAAAACTAGCTCACTAGGCCAAATTGAAGGAACATCTTGTTAACACTCTGGAAGCCACAATTGTTAACTCGAGCATGTTGAAACTTTGTCAGAATGTTTGTCTTGATGATTTAAATCTAGACTATGGGTTAACAAGCTAAATTACAAAGTGATTCATATTATATGTTTGTTTTTGTTTTTTTCAATATTTCAGTTCAATCATGGGTGAGGTAGACGCTCAAAAGAAACAAAACTCAATATTAATATTGAATTTTGTTAAAAGCATGATTCTTCAAAATGCTCAGCAGTTCTTGTAAGTTGTTCTTATGAATGTGACTTTAAGTTTTCCCTTATTAACCCTTTCCGACCTTCTACAAATCTGCTGCAGACGACTCTGAACACATCTTGGCAATAATCTTTATATATTAAAGTACACTTATTGACTAGAGTTGTCGGCTGTAGACTGGTGGGAAAGGGAGATCTCACCAGAGCACAAAGTACCAACAGTGAGCTATGACCTACTCTATATCGGTTGTGCATTGGTCTGTGCGTTATCCAAGTATTTTAAATGACATCTATAATACAACATGGCCAGTTTGAACTTATTATACCCCCGCAAACAAAGTTTGGGGGGGTATATAGGAATCACCCTGTCTGTCCGTCTGTCTGTCTGTCTGTTTGTATGTCCACATTTCTTGTAAGCACTACTCCTCCTAAACGGCTCGATGGATTTGGTTCAAACTTTACATGAAGGTAACACATTATATGTAGATATGCATGAAGGAAGATCATACGCCTCGGATTCTTCCAAGGGGAGATAATTCAACTTAGAGGTTACCTATTCTTCAGTGAGCTTTGCTCACAGTATTTCTAGTTTTTACAGGAAAGTTCCCTGGGTGGTCCTCTACCAAAATGGCTAAAATAATTTTATTTTCTGCAGTTCTCATCTTGCTATGGCCACTAAAAGTAAGAAAATAGTGAAAACCTTTTGAACACTCTAGAGGCCACATTTCTTCATCCAATATTCATGAAATTTCATAAAAAAAAATTGTTTTCAAAGGTAGCCAATGTGTTCTTTCATATATTTTGCTTTCTGCAGAGGACCTCAATTCAGCAAATTTACATATTTTGCTTTCACCAGAGGACCTAAATTCAGCAAATTCACTTGTTTTTGTCTAGCTTTGATGAATGTTGCGAAAGCGAGACTACAGTGTTGCTTTTCTGGTGGGGGCAGCGACATTAAAGTTTCGGTTTTTTTTTCTCAATAAGTACTACTTGTGCTAGTACTTTCAAACTTGGATTATAGTTGCATTTTATACCCTTCTTCACATTGTATGCTGAAGATGCTAAGTGTAGTGTAGCCATGTTTTTGGTGTAAAAAACATGATTTTTTTTGTTGTTGTTTTTAGTGGATTTTGACATCTATATTTTATTTTAGAATTATTTCAAATTTTGAACACACATCTAGTAAAGAAAGCACTTATCAAACAGGTTTTAGAGTGATATGTTTAGATTCTTTTTGTATTTATACCCCCACAAACAAGTTTTGGGGAGGAATATAGGAATCGCCCTGTCCGTCCGTCCGTCTGTCTGTCCATATGTCTTGTAAGCGCAACTCCTCCTTAACGGCTGGACCGATTCTAATGAAACTTTACACAGTTGCAGTACACAACCTGAGGATGTGCATAAAGTAAGATTATCCCGGTCGGAAATATATCCGTCCATCTGTCTATTCATATCCATATGTCTTGTAAGCGCAACAGGGGTATCCTTTTGTGAGTTCACTCACAGTTCTAGTTTCATTTCTGGTCATTTTAAGCTCAACTTTAAAGTTTTGTTTTTTAACTTTTTTTTTCAATAAGTTCTTGGCTTCAAACTTGGATCTTAGTCTGCATTTAATGCCTTTATTCACATTTGTATGCTAAAGATGCAGAGTGGGGCCCACTTTTTAGCCTCCACCTGTGCACGAAGTGCTCAAAGTGAAATATAATGATCACATTTTGTCTAGCGTCCGTTCGTCGTCCATTCTCAACAATTGCCTTGTTAACACTCAACAGGCTACATTTTTGCATCCTATCATGATGAAAGTTTATCAGAACATTCATCTCCATCAAATCTTGGACAAGTTCGAAACTGGGCCAATATGAGGTCAAAAACTAGGTCACTATGTCAAATTGAAGGAAAATATTGTTCACACTCAATGAGGCCACATTTTTTATTTGAGCATGTTGAAACTATATCAGAATATTTGTCAAGTTCGAATATGGGTCATGTCGGGTCAAAAAAGTAGGTCACTACCGGTAAGTCAGATTGAATAAACATCTTGTTTACACTCCGGAGGCTGCATTTTTAGCTCACCAGAGCACGTAAGTGCTCAAGGTGAGTTATTGTGATTGCCCTTTTGTCCGTCGTTCGTCGTCAACATTTGCCTTGTTACTACACTAGAGGCAACATTTTGCATCCAATCTTTATAAAAGTTTATCAGAACATATCTCTGCATTTTTGGCTTGAGCATGTTGAAACTTTGTCAGAATGTTTGTCTTAGTGATATCTAGGCCAAGTTCAAAAATAGGTCATGTCAGGTCAAAAACTAGGTCACTAGGTCAAATTGAAGGAAAATCTTGTTAACACTCTGGAAGCCACATTTTAAACTTGAGCATGTTGAAACTTTGTCAGAAAGTTTGTCTTGATGATATCTAGGCCAAGGTCGAATATGGATCATGTACTCCGGTCAAAAACTAGGTCAATAGGCCAAATTGAAGAAACATCTTGTTAACACCCTGGAAGCCACATTTTAAAGTTGAGCATGTTGAAACTTTGTCAGAAAGTTTGTCTTGATGATATCTAGGTCAAGTTCGAATATAGGTCATGTCGGGTCAAAAAACTAGGTCACTAGGCCAAATTTGAAGGAAAATCTTGTTAACACTCTGGAAGCCACATTTTAAACTTGAGCATGTTGAAACTTTGTCAGAAAGTTTGTCTTGATGATATCTAGGCCAAGTTCGAATATGGTGTCATGTCCCGGTCAAAAACTAGGTCACTAGGCCAAATTGAAGGAAAATCTTGTTAACACGCTGGAAGCCACATTTTTAAACTTGAGCATGTTGAAACTTTATCAGAAAGTTTGTCTTGATGATATCTAGGCCAAGTTCGAATATGGGTCATGTCGGGTCAAAAAGTAGGTCACTACCGGTAAGTCAGATTGAATAAACATCTTGTTTACACTCCGGAGGCTGCATTTTTAGCTCACCAGAGCACTACGTGCTCAAGGTGAGTTATTGTGATCGCCTTTTGTCCGTCGTCCGTCGTTCGTCGTCAACATTTGCTTGTTACTACACTAGAGGCAACATTTTGGATCCAATCTTTATAAAAGTTTATCAGAACATATCTCTGCATTTTTGGCTTTGAGCATGTTGAAACATTGTCAGAATGTTTGTCTTAGTGATATCTAGGCCAAGTTCAAAAATAGGTCATGTTGGGTCAAAAACTAGGTCACTAGGCCAAATTGAAGGAAAATCTTGTTAACACTCTGGAAGCCACATTTTAAACTTGAGCATGTTGAAAGTTTGTCAGAAAGTTTGTCTTGACGATATCTAGGCCAAGTTCGAATATGGGTCATGTCTGGTCAAAAACTAGGTCACTAGGCCAAATTGAAGGAAAATCTTGTTAACACACCTGGAAGCCACATTTTAAACTTGAGCATGTTGAAACTTTGTCAGAAAGTTTGTCTTGATGATATCTAGGCCAAGTTCGAATATGGGTCATGTCCGGTCAAAAACTAGGTCACTAGGCCAAATTGAAGGAAAATCTTGTTAACACACTGGAAGCCACATTTTAAACTTGAGCATGTTGAAACTTTATCAGAAAGTTTGTCTTGATGATATCTAGGCCAAGTTCGAATATGGGTCATGTCATCCCGGTTAAAAACTAGGTCACCAGGCCAAATTTAAGGAAAATCTTGTTTTACACTCTAGAAGCCACATTCTGGCTTGAGCATGTTGAAACTTTGTCAGAATATTTGTCTAAGTAATAGCTAGGCCAAGTTCGAATATGAGTCATGTCAGGTCAAAAACAAATTTAAGGAAATCTTGTTAACACTCTGGAAGCACATGTTTGGCTTGAGCATGAGAGAGTTATGTCTTAAATAGCCCATTCTCAGTGTGAGCGATTCCAGGGCCTCATGGCCCTCTTGTTTCCTTGAAATATTGAAACTTTGTCAGAATGTTTGTCTTGATAATACATAGGCCAAGGCTGAATAAGGGTCATGTCCAGTCCAAAACAAGGTCACTAGGCCAAATTGATGGAAACCTTATTAAAACAGGCCGCATTTTTTCTTCAGCAGCTTGACATTTTTAAAGGCCAGAAGAGCTTATGCTGTGGTGTGGTGTCCGTCGTCTGTGCGTCCCGTAAACAATTGCTCTAGTGAACGCGATACAGTCTTCAGTTTTGATCTGTATCTCAATCAAAACTTATACAGTAGTTAGATATCCATAAGAGCTCAGTTCCTTTCGCAAACCAGCCAGATCCGCAATGCAAGACTGGATTATGGCCCTTGGAATTGTCAAAATTGCCTATAATAGAGCTTGTGAACACAATAGAGGCTCCATTTACTATCTGATCCTTCACCAAACTTACACAGTAGTTAAGTATCCATGAGAGCTTGGTTCCTTTTGCAAACCCGCCAGATCCGGCCATGCAAGACTGGATTATGGCCCTTGAAATTGTCAGAATTGCTATAATAGAGCTTGTGAACGCGATAAAGTCTTCAGTTTTGATTGTATCTCAATCAAACTTATACAGTAGTTAGATATCCATGAGAGCTCGGTTCCTTTTACAAACCAGCCAGATCCGCCTCATGTAAGACTGGATTATGGCCCTTGAAATTGTCAAAATTGCTATAATTGAACTTGTGAACACAATAGAGGCTCCATTTACTAACTAATCTTCACCAAACTCAGATAGTAGTTCAATATTGATGAGAGCTCGGTTCCTTTCGAAAACCAGCCAGATGTGCCCTTGCATGACTGGATTATGGCCCCTTGAAATTGTCAAAATTGCTATAATACAGCTTGTGAACACAATAGAGCCTCCATTTACTATTCAATCTTCACCAAACTTAGATAGTAGTTAAATATTGATGAAAGTTTGGTTCCTTTCGCAAACCAGCCAGATCAGCCCATGCAAGACTGGATTATGGCCCTTGAAATTGTCAAAATTGCTATAATAGAGCTTGTGAACACAATAGAGGCCCTCCATTTACTATCTGATCTTCACCAAACTTAGATAGTAGTTAAATATTGATGAGAGCCTTGGTTCCATTAATTGAACCAGCCAATATGCCCCTAGCATGAACATGGATTATGGCCTATGAATTGTCAAAAATTGCTAATACTAAATACAACCCATGAACTACAATCAAAATCCCGAACTAATACAACCTCAAACCAACAACTAAACCCTCGATATCTCACTATAGAATCAATCGAAAACTCCTCATAGAAGCTAGCTCCCAGAATCATTGAACTAGAAATAGAACGCCAACATTCCAAAAGAGACTATACGACTTCTAAGGCCCAAAATTACGCTTCAAACATCTAGAACACTCAACTTAGCATATAAGTCATCATCTAGCACTTGAATGCTTTCAGAAATGTCATACTTACATGAATCTCAACTCGCTTTGAATATAATCATTCTCTACTGTCAAATTGCTCATCATCAATATATTACTTAATTTCTATATAACTCTAGACTCAACATAAAGTAATCACCCTCAAATTTCGTAAATTTTAGACTATTTCAATTACACATTTATTAGCTATGTCCAAACGATATGATCATACACAGTAATCTCTTGTACTAGTCAATCTAACACTTTATTGAACAAGACACAACCTCCCCAGAACCACATCAAAAACTTCACAAAATCTCACCCCCACAAACCTACTCACTAACACTAACAAAACACAATTCACTATCTAAATCTCACTAATCCTCTTATCACACTTAAATACTTAAAACCCACCAAATACTATATCAAATAAACTTAATCATCTAAAACTCAAACTACAAACTCTACATCAACTTCATATCTATTCACCATTCCTACACCCTACCCTACTACATAACCACACATTCCCATATAACACACCAACCCCAAATAATCCCAACCCTAAACCCACTAACCCACACCCCCACCAAAAACACACAACCTCACCAACACCCCCATCCCCAATACCACCAACCCCCCCATCAATATCCCCAAACAAATCTAAAACAATACCAATAATCAAATAACCCAACCCTCATACCCACTACAAACAAACAATCAATTCCTACAAACCCTACAACACACAATCCCCCACAACTCTCCACCTCCAATAAACTACCTACAACAACAACAAACAACAATAACCAAAACCACCCACAAACACTCCCCAAATCCCTCTCCAACATCCCTACAAAATAACCCCCCCACTCCCCAACACCAAATCCATACACAATCACCCCACATCCACCCCCCTAATCCCCATCTCCCCCATCCCCCCTACCAACTACCTCCCAACAAAAAAAACAAATAAACCCCCCACACAATCCACCACCTTACTCCCATAAACACAATCTCCCCTTAACCCTAACCACAACCCCTACATATACCAAACCACCAAAACCTCAATAACACACATAATATTCATAAACACACCCCAACAACCAACAACCCCAATACCACAAACAACCAACCCATCCACAAACCAACTCAAACAACCCACCCAAAAACCACACCCAAACCCAAACACCCCCACAATCCACACCTACCTAAAACCCCCCCAAACCCCCACTCCACCACACAAACAACAACACCAACACACACACCAAAAACCACAATCCCCCCCAAAAAACCCAAAACACCCCCACAACCCCCCCAACAAAACCAAAAACCCCCCCCCCACAACACAACCCCAACCACAACCCCCCCACAACACCCAACAAACAACCAACCAAACCCCCCCACAAAACCCACCCACCAAAACAACCAAAACCATTCCACCACCCCACCCAACACAACCTAACTCACCCACCACAACCCCCCACACCACCAACCACCAAACCCCCCCCAAACCCACCAACCCCAACAACCCCAACACCACCAAACCCCCAACCCCCCACCCAACCACACCCCACAAACACCACCACCCCTAAACCACCACCTCCACAAACCACCAAAAAACAAAAACACAATACACACAACACCCAAACCCACACAAACACAAAAACCCCCAAACCAAACCAAACACCAAAACACAACAAACCACACAAACAAACTCAACACAAAACAAACACAACACAAACCCAACAACCAAACCAAACCACATCCCAAACAACACAACACAACCACACAACACAACAACCAAAACACCAACCAACATCACACACACCACCCAACAAAACAAACCACCATCCCCAACCCACACATCAACACACCCACACACAAAACACAAAACCCCAAAATCCCAACCTCACCCCACCAACCAAAACCCCCCCCTCCCAACTCCCAAAACCTACCACTACCACATAAACCAACTAAACCAAACCCCACAAACACACTCCAAAACCCCAAACACATCACACCCAACACAAAACCCAAAACCCCCCCCACACCCAACCCAAACCAAAAACAACAACCCCAAACAAAAAACACAAACAACACCCACCAACACACCCAACACCCCAAACACAACCACCCCCACACCCCCACCTAACCCCAAACACCAAAAACCTCCCCACACCAAACCCTTCCACCCCAACACAACACAACAAACACCCACACTACCACTAAAACTCTCAACCAACCATCATAAACTACAACACACCCAAACAAACACAACAAACACCCACACCCAAACAACAACCAAACACCACAACACAAACACAACAAACAACCCTCAAAACAACACCCACACAAACCACCCAATAACACCCACAACCCACAACACCCCCACACCACAAACCCCCCCACCACCCAAACAAAACCACACAACCAACACCACCCAACCACAACACACAACCCCAACACCAACACCCACACCACACCAACCCCCCAACCCACACACCACACCCAACACCACCAAACCAACCCCCACACCCCCCCAACCCAACCCACACCACCCCACAACCCCCACCCCCCCCACCACCCCAAACCCACCCCAAACAAAACCCCCCCACACCAACCAACCACCACACCAACACCCCCACCCCCCCCCACACCAAACAACAACCCCCAAAAAACACCAAAAACACACCCCCCAACCAACACCACCACCCCAACCACACCCCCCCAACCCACCCACCACCCCCCCCCACCACACAACCCACCACCCCCCCACCCAACCACCACAAACCCCCCACCCCACACCCAACCCCCACACCACAAACCACCCAACAACCCAACCCCCAACCCCCCCCACCAAACACCAACCCCACCCAACACCACCCCACCCAACCCACCCCACACCCCCCCAACACCCCAACCCCACCACCCCCCCCCACCCACCAAACCCCCCAAAACACAACACCCAAACACACCAAACAACCCACCCCCACCTACCCCACCCCCCACCACCCACCACACCCAACCAAAATCCAACACCCATAACACTAACAAACACACACCCCACCCAAAACAACACTCCCAAACACAATCCCACCCACTACACAACAAAATCCAACCACCCACCCCAAAACCCCCCACACCCCCAACCCTCCACAACCCACCCACACAACCCACCCCACAACACCCACCCACCCTAACCACCTAAACACCACCAAAAACAAACCACCTACACACACCAACTCCCAACAACAAACCACCCCAACCCCCCCACCCCCAACCCCACACCACACCACACAACCACCCCACCAAACTACCACAAACCCAAACACCCTCTCCCCACTACTCCATAACCACCCTCCACAAAAAAACAAATCAAACACAACCTAAACCAATAATAAATCATAAAACCACCAACAAAACCCATTCCTCACACCCACATCCCAAAACCCTAAAACCAACCAAAACCCCTATACACTCAAACAATCATACCCAACTACAAAACTCCTAACACCAAAATAACTACAACACCCTCAAAATAACCCCCAAACCCTCCCACATTCTCCCTAACCCTACACATCCTAACAAACACCATCCCTCCTAAACCTAAACAAACAACACCAACACCCCAATCATTCTACAACACCAAAAATCCCCCCTAAAATTCACACTCCCCACCTTATCACCCCAACCTCCAACCCCACAAACTTATTCCATCAACCCAAGCCCATCTAATCTCACCCACTATAAAACCTCCTATACCTAACTCAACCCTCCCAACTAACCTCATACCCCTTAATCACCCCCACCACATACCCTCCCACATACCACACTTATACTCAACACCCCATCACAACTCACCTAAAACCCCAAATCCACACCCCCCAACATCCCTCCTACTCACCAAATCATACAAAAAATACCCTCACCCCACTACCGCAAACTAACAAAATCCATTCAACAACATACCACCCCTATTCCCCCCAATATCCACACATCTACCAATCCTAAATATCCCAAAAAAAATACCACAATAAACCCCCTCACTAATCATCCTCTTTTACATCCCTAATACACACTCCTTTCCCTCACCCCCCATTTCCCTCCCTGAAGCCTAAACACGATCCTCATAATCCATAAAACCTTCCCTCATTCATAAACAATCAACTCCAAAACCCCATCACTCCCAACACTAAAAAACTTCGACTCTCACTAACCCACACCCATCACCCCCCCCACCATAATCTAACAACTTCTAAAACATAACATCACCACCACGAAACACCACTAAAGAGTCACAAAATCTATACTACAACCCAACCACACCCTCCAAAACAAACATTAAAATCAACAAACCACAACCCCCACAAAATAACTCAAAATCACCCCACAAATCACTACCCACAACCAAAATATAAACACCCAAATACCCACATACCCCACACCTCCACCTATACACCCACACCACTAACCCACCCACCTTTCCATCACCCAACATTATCAACCTCCCTTAGCTACCCAACTCACCCCCCCAAACATCCATACTTCGAAATAACATAAAATACCCCACAACCCCCACCACCAAATCCCCCACACTAATAATCCCCAACCCACCTCCCCTACAATTCACAAAAACATCCCTATCCAAACCCTCATACCCCCCACTACACAAACTAACAAAAAACCAACCAAACCTCCACCCCTACGACACCATAAAAATCTAAAAGTAAAACAAAAGCCATTGAAACCACCCCCAAAAGAAACCTCCAAATACACACACCCAACCAAACCAAAAAAAAACCTCCACTCCCCATAACAAAACTACCGAAAGTACACCCATTAGCAAGGCAACACTCCACAACCAAACGTCCTCAACCTACCCCCACACTACAAATCACACTAACTGTCAAAAGACACAAGAGCTAAGGAACTAAGAACAAAACCTCAAACACCCATCCCAACAATCCAACAACAACAAAAAACAAACCACAACACACACACACAACACACCCAACAACACCACCTAACACAACATATCAATAACACATATCCAATCAACCCACACAAAATTCACTAAATGCTTACATGACCAACCAATAATCATTAATCCCCAACCAACACAACTACCCAACTAACACAAACATCCCTCAGCACCCTCAAAAAATTCTAGCCGAAACCCTCCCAAACCTCCATATAAACGCTTTCTGACTGCTTACAGCCAGCCAGATGGCACATATGAAACAAGTGACAAAGACTAATCTCACAATACGTGCCAAAAAATCCTGCCACAATGTTATCCACTTTTACGACAAGATATCACTCCAATAAAGACCGATTTTCTACAGCTTAGACCACAACCAAACTAATTCACCACAATACCATAAACTCCCCCATTAACAATACAAAACACCAATACAATCTTTCCAATAACCCCCATCCACCCCTCCCTAACACCCACCTCACAATGAAAACCTCACAGAAACTAAACTACAAAGCCAAAAATCATAGCACAAAATACCACATCATAACAATCTCAACCCCTATGTATCCTAGTACCACAAATCCAATCATCCCCATAAAGCATTCCATCAATCCCACCAAAACCCCACCCTACCCCTGATAACACAACCCCTAGGTACATAGACAACAAATTAAATCCTTCACACCTCCAAAACCAAAACAATCAACCTCCCAAAAACAACAAAACCCAACTACCCCCCCCCTCCCCCCCCCCCCCCTCTCCCCCCCTACACAACACCCCAAAAAACCACAAAAAAACCTCAACACAAAACCCCCCACTCAACCACACTCCCCCCTTCAAACCACAACCCAAACCAATCCACCCAAAACCCATATAACCACAACAAACCCCTCACACTATCACAAACAACCCGAACCTACAAACTAAAACAATCACCCAAACAAACCTCCCCCCCTTCACACCGCAATCAATCCCCAAAACACACCCACCACCACCCAACCCCACCCAAACACAAACACAACAACGCAAACAATAACCAAACACTACCACCATACACATTAACATACACTCACACACCCCACCTAAACACAACCCACCATCAACCCACTACACCAAACAACCACCCCCATCCCAATCCCCCCAACCTCATTTCTCCCACCTACAAACAACCCCCCCCACCCCTACCACACTCCACCCCCCCCCACCCCCATCACACTCCTCCCCAACAACCAAACAACCACACCCAAACAACCAAATCCCACCAAAATCAACACTCCTAACCAACACACCACCATCCCCCAACAATACCCCTTAATCCCACCCCAAAAACCCAAACCCCACACCAAACAAACCCCTACCCAAACTCATACACCCTCATCACAAAACCCCACAAAACCAACCACAACACCCCCCCCACCCCCCCACCACAACCACCCACTCAACATACCTCCCAACTACCACACCCACAACCCCACACACCACCCAAAACAACACACCCAAACAAACCCCAAACCCCTCCTCCAACCAACCCACAACAACCACCCCAACCACCCCTCCACCACACCCCAACAAACACACCACAACCAACAAATATACCCACACACACTACCCTCCCCAAGCAAACCCTACTACCCCCAAACAACCCACCAACAACCTTCAACCCCTAAAACCCCCCAAAAACCAAAAACAAAAACCCCAAAAAAAAACCCAAACCACCAACCTAACCACAAAACACAACCCCACACAACACTAAACTAACCCCACAAAGACCCAAAACAAATCTCCTAACAATCCCCCCCTACAACAAAACCCAATAAAATCAACCCTAATCCGAACCAACCAAACCAATCCCTTCACAATTTAACTCTAAAGATCAATTAGCCCTCCTCAAAACATCACGCACAAGCTACACAAGCCTATATCCTTCATAGCAAATTCTACACATTCTCAACAATATCCAACCCCTCCACACACTCCACAACCCCTCCCCCAAACCCTTCCCCCACCTACAACCATCTCAACAATCAAAAACCAACCCAACACACAACACCAAACACACCCCAAACCAACCAACCACATACACCCACAACAACCCCCCACAAACCAACCAAACCACTTAACCCCACAAACAAACAACCCAAAACCCAACAACCCACAAACCCAAATCCACCAACAACAAACAAAACAAACCAATACAAACACCAACCCCACAGCACACATACAAAACCAAACCAACCAAACAAACTACAACCAACACAACCCAACAACCAACAAACCCCCACAAACCACCAAAAAACAAACACAACCACCCACAACCAACCCAATCAACAACAACAATGCCCCCAAGCCCGCCAACTACGAACATCAACACCAAAACACAAAACCAAAAAAACACAATCATCACCACACACCCACAACCACTACACCAACCCCCCCACCAACAACCAACAACCACAAACCACACCCCCACCACCAACAAACAAAACCCCATACCCACCTCATCCACCCCCCACTATAAAACCACCTTAAACCCCCAACAAACCCCCCCCCCAAACACAAAACCTATCCAATAAAAACCCATTCCCCAACCCAACCACCCTACTACCCCACCCCAACAACACACCCCCACCACCCCCCAACCCACAAACCACCCCCACAAACCAACCCTAACACCAACCACCCCACCCCACCAAACCCCACACCACCACCCCAACCAAAACCCAACCAACCCCACTCAAACACTAAAACCACCACACCCAACCCAAACACAAAACCAACACCCCTCACCCAACCTCAATCCACTCAACAACACCCACCAACCCCCCACAAACCAACAACCCTCCACCCCACACCCCCCCCCCCCCCCCCACAACCCCCCCCCCCCCCCCCCCCCCCCCCCCCCCCCCCCCCCCCCCCCCCCCCACCACCACCCACACCCCCAACCCCCCCACCCCCAACACCTTCCACACACTAACCCCCCTCAAAACCCACCCCAACAAAAACAAACACTAAAAACCCTTCCCACTCCCACAACATCCAAATAACACACACACCCCCACCCCCAAAACACCAACCAACCCCCATCACCCAAAACCCCCCCAAAATCAACCTAAAACCCCTCAAACCCAACCCAAAAACACAATCACCTAAAAACACCTCCCATCCCACAACTCCCCAAATACTCAACACACCACCCCAAACATCCCCCCCCCTAAACCCCATCACCCTAAACCCCCAATCATTAACTCAATAACCCCTCAAAAAACCCAACAATTACTATCACTAAAATCCCCCCCTCACCCAATCCACAATCCCCACTCACACACCACCCCCCAAAAACCCCAAAAACCCCCCACCTCCAACCCCTAACCCATAAATCAACCTCAATAACACCCCTCAAAAACCAACCAAAATACTATCCACTAAAAATCCCCCCCTCCCACAAAAATCCCACCCTACACTCACACACCTCCCCCCCCCCACCAACAATCCCCACTAAACAATTCCACTCTCCCCACTCATCCTTCTCACATAACAACACCCCCCAAAACAACCCAATCCACCCACCATAACCCCCTATAACAAAAACCCCTCCAACCCAATAATCCAAAATCCCCTCCATCCCCTCCCAAACCACAACCCCCCCACAACCACCCCACCCACCCACAATCCCCACCACCCCCCCCTCCCCCCCCCTAAACCCAAAACCCCACCCACCTAATAAACAATCTTATAAACACAAAAACAAACACACCAACACCCCCAATATATTATAAAAATCCCACTACTAAACACAACCACCAAAATTCACCCACTAAATACACCCCACAACTACAACAACTCCCACATAACTCCACACATCAACCCCCCAATCACCCTAAACCACCAAAACACCATATAACAAATATAACCCAACCTTCATAACCACCCCCAAAACTAAACAACACACTTCTACTAACATTTTTTACCTACATGACCCATATCACCTCAATTCGCTATCACAACAACATCCCCAACAATCAAATTAACAACAATGCACCAATTTTAAATATTGCTCCCCCAGCGTCAAACACCCAAATATCTCCCTCCAACAAATCTACCAAAACCACAACCTGTTTATGACCCGACATGACCTATATCGAACCCTTGACCCTAGACTATCATCAAGTACAAACTTCTCTGACAAAGTTTCAACATCCTCAACTTTAAAATGCTGCGCTTCCAGGTGTTAACAAGAGTTCTTCAAACTTCCCCCAAAATTCGCCTAATTGACCATAAGTTTTTGACCCACCAGGACATGATCCATATTCGACCTTGCCTAGATACTCATCAAGACAAACCTTCTGACAAAAGTTTCAACATCTCAAAGTTTAAATGTGCTTCCAGAGTGTTAACAAGAATTACCTTCAATTTGACCTAGTGACCTAGCTTATGACCCTGAACATGACCTATTTTTGAACTTGCGCTCGATATCACTAAGACAAACATTCCTGACAAAGTTTCAACCATGCTCAAAGCCAAAATGCAGAGATACTGCTTCTGAAAAAACTTTTATAAAGATTGGATGCAAAAATGTATGCCCTCTAATGTTTAGTAACAGCAAATGTTGACGAACGAACGAACGACGAGACAAAAGGCAATCACAATAACTCACCTTGAGCACTACTACGTGCTCTGGTGAGCCTAAAAATGCAGCCTCCCGGAGATGTAAACAAGATGTTTATTCAATCTGACTCACCGGTAGTGACCTACTTTTTGACCCGACATGACCCATATTCGAACTTGACAAATATTCTTCATATAGTATCCAACATGCCCTCAAATAAAAAATGTGGCTCATGAGTGTGAACAATATTTTCCCTTCAATTTGACATAGTGACCTAGTTTTTGACCTCATTATGGCCCAGTTTCGAACTTGTCCAAGATTTGCATGGAGATGAATGTTCTGATAAACTTTCATCATGATAGGATGCAAAAATGTAGCCTGTTGAGTGATAACAAGGCAATTGTTGAGAATGACCGACGAACACGTAGCTGACTAGGACGCCTAGACAAATGTGATCATTATATTTCACTTTGAGCACTTCGTAGCACAGGTGAGCTAAAAAGTGGGACCCACTCTGCATCTTTAGCATACAATGTGAATAAAAGGCATTAAATGCAACTAAGATCCAAGTTTGAAGCCCAAAGAACTTATTGAAAAAAAAGTAAAAAACAAAACTTTTAAATGTGAGCTTAAAATGACCAGAATTGATAACTAGAACTGTGATGTGAAACTCACAAAAAGGATACCCCCTGTTGCGCCTTACAAGACATATGGATAGACAGATGAACGGATATATTTCCGACCGCGTGATAATCTTACTTTATAGCCAATCCCTCAGGTTGTGTACTGCAAACATGTGTAAAGTCTACATTAAGAACTCTAAGCCGTCCCAGCTAACGTCTAAGAGGAGTTGCCCGCCTTACAAGACCATATGGACAGACAGACTGCCTACGGACACTGGACTATAACCTATAATCTCCTCCCCCAAAAACTAGTTTGTCGGGGGTAATACAAACACACGCAACCAAACACTAATCACTCTAAAACCTGTACTTGAAAACGAGCTCTTCTGAATACTAGATAAAACAATTATATAACACAAATATCAAAACACAAAACCAACTAAAGCATACAAATCCACCTAAAAACAAACACACCAACACACACATAATAAACACCCCCCACAAAACATTACCCAACCAACTCAAAACCTCCACCACATATCACTCCTTCTACACCCAATCCCAACACCACCCTAAATCCCATACCACTCCCCCATACTACCAACTAATCCTCCCCCCCCCCTCCCCAAACATATCATCCCTCCCCCTCCCCATACTACACTCAAATCCCAAACCCCCCTACTCCCCCCCCCCCCAATCCAATATCCAACAACTTACCTAAATCTATCCCTCCCTCTCGACATACCCAACTATCAATCTACCTAACACATCCCTCCCTCCCCACACATCCCTCCCCCAATTCACAAATCCCCCCCAAAAAAACATCCCAAACCATACCACAATTCATCCTCCCCATATTCAACTCTATAAACCCCCTTAAAACCACAAACAAACCAAAACTATTCCACTCCCTCATCTCCCCATCCTCCCACCCCAACAAAACTCCCAAAATTACCTCTTCCCCCCTTCATCCAAACCATACCCCCCACTCCCCACCAATATCTCCCCTACCCATCCTCCACTTACCCAACTAATCCAACACACAATTCCTCCACTCTTCTACATCACAACAACCATCCAAACCCCACACCATATAACCAACATACCCTAAATCCCCCCCACCCACATCTCTAAACTTCTTCTACTATAACCCCTCCCATATTCCACCCCCCTCATCCTCCCTCCTCCTTCCCTCCCTTTATCAAACACACCCCCCCCCCAAATAAATCTTTCTTACACCACCTAACCCCCATTCCCATAAATACAACACTCATACAAACCCCCACACAATCACACTCCCACTCCCCCTCCCCTCACACTCACAACACTACTTACAAAATATCATCTACTCTACACTCAACCCCACCCCCTCCCCCACACCACTATACAAGCCCCTAACCTTTCCAGCTCATCTCACTTAACTCCCTCTCATAACCTACCCCCCCCCCCCCCCCCTACCACCCAGACTAAGCCGACAATCTAGTCAAAAAGATCTACTCTCTAATATATAAAGTCTTAATGCCCAAGATGTGTCAGAACTGCAGCCCCTCAAGACCCTATAAGATCCAAACTCCTCCAACCCATTCAAAAAACCCCTCGAAGAACAGACAAGCATAACGAACATGCTAACAAAATCAAATAAATGAGTCTAGCCGCAACCCCCTCACCCATGAATGCACCCTGAAATATGAAAAAAACAAAAACAAATCCTATAATATGAATCACTTTGCTAATTTTAGCTTGTTAACCCCATAGTCTAGATTTTACAATCATCAAGACAAACATTCTGACAAAGTATCAACATGCCTCGAAGTCTAACAATTGCTGGCCTACCAGAGTCCCCCGCATTAACAAGAATGTTTTCCCTTCAATTCTAGGCACTAGTGAGCCTAGTTTTTATTTTATCCAAAATTTACCA